>BRDA01012434.1:0-12077 GCA_036984385.1 Crenuchus spilurus | reverse complement strand
CTACGAACAAAACATTACAATTAAAGATTTTTACGGTTATTTGAGTTTACATAGGACCATAACTGGGACGACATTTACAGATAAACTTCTAAAGGGGACCTTAATTCAAATTAATGAAGTCTTATCTTATTTTGTAGTCTGGACCTGTATAGATAACGTTTACATATCATACCAGATCCCTACCAGTATTCACATCAGAATGGAGGATTTTGCCGCTTGTCACGCTTAACCTGATTCCCATTGGCGGGCTCCAAAAACTTAGACTATTCAATAGTGAAATGTGGACAGAGATTGGAAGCCAAACAGCGCCCACTAGTGTCAAAATCCGATCAGAAAAGCCGATACCGATCAGTTTAAAAAATGCCGTGATCGGCCATCCCTAGACCATACTATACATTTGCAATAGATATGTCCAGGTCTGATGTTTTATTCTATTCTGAAGTAATTAAACTTAATTCCAGGGGAAATCTTCAAATAGACATTTACAGCAGGGTCAATACCAGGATACATTTGAGTTTATTGGCATTTTTAGAAATTAACATTACAAAACAAGCATCAATCTGATGCCAGTTACAGGTATGGGGCCCAACATCAGCTTTGCAGTTTGCACTACAGTTACCATTAGAACACAACCTCATCTCCATTTTTGTTTGTTTACATAATTACAAAAACTTATTTTGCAGTACTATTAACAACTCCAAACAAGAATACATTAACTGACAACCAGACTTACCCTTTTCTTAACAAACTTGAGGGCACGCTTGTCTTTGGACACCCTCAGCAGCTCCATAGCACGCCTTTCGTAAGGGGCATAGCCACACACCTCACGGATCATGTCGCGCACAAACTTGCTGTGCTTGGTCAAGCGCTGTGGACAGATAACAGCATTATTTCTGTGCCTATTAACAGTACTGTGGTTCACAACTAGTCATTACTTGTTTTCTTGTAATTCCTGAAGTCATGCCTTAACTGTCTTCACAAAAATCACCTTGACAAAAAAGCACTAGTTTTATAATTAACTGATATATGCAGATTCACAAGACCTATGCCTGACTTCATAGAAGGTTATGGACATTGTACCACAAACTTCTAGACAACTAGTATAGAAATCTCAAATGCAAGCCATTGTAACTTTGTATGCACATTTACTAAATATGTACTTACCCCTCTCCTGCGGCTGTGGCGGGGCTTGGACACATTCTTGGTCACTGGGTGGCCTTTTTTAAGGCCAACTGCCATAGGATATCTAATAGCCATTTCTGTTAAAGACAAATTAATCAGAGTGTATTAGCAAATCTGCATTCAGTTTCTCATTCAAAAACACTTGTGAAATAGCATTGTAATGGGTGCTCCAAATAGTTAATATAAAACCTTGCTCAGAATATTAACAGTAATCTGTGCCAACGCGCAAGATAGTAGAAATGTTTACCCAATTATACCCATGATGTGATGATGCTAACATTAACAATAATGATTTTAACAACCCAGTTTCCCATCAAAATACTTCAGGATTTATCATCCCACATTCAAATTGAGAATTTGTAGATGGCAAACTATGCATCACATTACTGTACATACACACTTTATACAGAGGGTACAAAGTTCTGTAGTTCACTGTAACACTAACTAAAACTACACCAACTTGTCTAAGCCTGTCTTTAGTGTCAATGTTCTGAGCTCTAGCATTCAGCAAAATCTTCAAGCATGTATTTGGTATTTACTAAATCTGAGCTAAATTTCAAACTGAGTAAATATGATTTCTGGACGAACCACTCCTTTACACGCTTGTTTATAATTAAAGGTAAATGCACAAAATAAAAAGCAGCACGTTCATTGGTGGAGAATATTAAACACTACGTTAGCAGTACACCGTTTTATAGACAAGTCTGCGGTCCGGCTGTGCCCAGCAGAAGGCGTTTAAACCAGCATTTCCACTGTAAACCACGTTTAAATTGCAACATAGACAACAGGTTTTAAAAATCCACTGAAATGTGATGGACCGGAGATGATGTTCCCATTACTCTGTTCACATGAAAGCCGTTCAGTTCTCCTGAACAAAATCAGCCCTGATTTAACATTTATCTCATACAATTAACGTCAATTACAGTTTGTTAGCACTTTACATTTATTCAGCTAGTATGTGAAAATGTATACATGAGTATTAACGTTAGGATGGCGCTGATACATGTGAGATTACAAACATTATCACTCTCAGAAGATTCATACCTGCTTTCTCTAATGGCGTCCAAACCGGAAAGGAAAGATGCTGAGCGAAAAAAGAAAAAAAATGCCCACGTCACAACAGTTTCCTTAAAAGTCACCAGCGCCACCGAGCTGTTCCCTTTAAAATTGTTATATACATATATATATATATATATATATATATATATATATATATATATATATATATATATATAAATAAATAATATCGCTGTACATGTAATTAATATAAACTATGACAGTTTACCGTTTTGTGTGAAATTATGAACACTACTAAACTTTTCACGACATTTTTGAGACGCACTAATACATAAAACAATTTTAAAGGGAACAGCTCGGTGGCGCTGGTGACTTTTAAAGAAACTGTATAATATATATATATATATATATATATATATATTAGTGTTGGTCAGTATGAGTTATAGTTCACGAAAATCATAAATTCAGAATCCCAGATTATTCGAATATTTAATTTTGGGTTTAATAAATTAGTACTCAAACAGTATCAACATTAAAACAAAACGGCATGAAAGTAGTCATTTTAAGTATAATAAATATACAATATATGATAGCTCACAAATGAACTTTTAACGTGTTAATTTAATTTAACGGAATATCTCATGTTACCATTAAGTAGTCTCAGCCAATGATCTATATTATAGTAATTTAGTAATATAGATAATTGTCTCAGCAACATTAAGTAACCAGGACTACAGTAACCTTTGAAGGACTACAAGTCCCACGATTCAGTGCGGCTTGGTTTTGGCGCGTTTTACGTTGATGGTGGCCATTTTGTTTTTACACTCCTTTTGAAACATTTTGCGCCGCTGGACTTTCATTCAAAAACTTTCAGCGGGTCTTTCGCTTTTGCGAATAAAATTCATATTCACGTATAACCCTGTGGGTTTTTTTTACACGTTTACCTGAAAATAGGATTAGAAGACTGAAAAGAGTCGGGTAGGTAAGAAAATACTGGTATTGGTTTGAAGTTTTGCTTAACCGTTTCGTAAAGACCCTGATTATGGCTACCGCAACCCCGAGCCGCGGCGCCGCCGCCGAGTCCGGCCGCGCTGCTGCCACTACGCCGCTCTCCCCCACCCGCATCTCCCGCTTGCAGGAGAAAGAAGAGCTGCGGCACCTGAATGATAGATTGGCCGTGTACATTGACCGTGTACGGGCCTTGGAGTTGGAGAACGACAGGCTCATGGTTAAAGTCTCTGAAAAGGAGGAGGTCACGACTAGAGAGGTAATTTTGAATAGCAGGATATGGATAGCTGGTTTAGCTAGCTAACGAGGTGCTAACAGTGCTGATGATTCCAGTACTACCTAGTTAGCACTAGCTAGCTAATCACAAAGAAATACGTTTAGAAGGTTGTTTAACACGTTAATTAACCAGAGAGTAACTTAATTACACTTAGAGTGATTGTTTCTTGTTTAAATACTATATAGTAAATATAGCTCAACTTTCCCCTCTGACGTTAACACAATACTTTTATATTACTGAATAACTCAATTAACTAAAAGAGAACGTTAATTTATCATTTTGCTACTTCTAGTGGTTCATGAACTTAAACCAAACGAGTTCATGCTGTTTAAAACTTATCGTGAGAAAGACATGAGCTAATCTAGTTGTATCTAAACCAAAGGAATGAGCTTTCATCATCATAATAGAGCCAGAAATCAGAATCAGAAATTCATATATTTTCGAGGTTTATATTTTGTTTGTTTTTTTTGTTAGCTGGCAAATTTGTACATTGAACTTGCTGCCGTTTCGGTCTCTCTTCGTAAACAAATGGGAGTGGCCAGCGATCTTTTCAAATTTGAATCTGATTTTTCTCCCTTCTGTCACTTTAAAGGAGTAAACATGCGTTTGGACATTGTGGTTTTCTCAAGAGTGCACTGCAGACAGTTTAAACTTTTTGTTAAAGGAATGGTTCACCCAGCAATCAGATTTACCCAGTTTCACAATCACTCCAGGTGTAGTCGATCAGCTAAGACATGTTTATAGTACAAATTTTGTTTCTATACTTCAGAACTGGAGCTGCGAGGCTGACCTTGATAACTAAAACACTAAAAGTCAATAGTTACTTAGATAATTTGTTTCTTTTTAAAAAAAAAAGAAAGTCAAACAGCAGAAAGCGTCTCGACCTACTAAAACTGCTTCTAGATCAAAATTAAACGGCCTATTACATGTGTTTTAGGGCTATGTAATTTGCCGTGACCTTCAAAAATAAACTCATTCTGTCATGGCTGACTGTAATTGTTGAAAATTTAAGTATAAATAGTAAGTCATAGTTACCATTATCTAGTCTGTGAGGTCTTATTTAAGAGCTACAGGTGATTTGAGAGAGATTTTGATTGAAATATCTGTAGATCACTATTGATTTCTAATATTTGTTAGCTATGATAAAGTTCCTGCCCCAGTTCTGAACTAAAGAAACTATTTGGACTCCAAACGTCTTTAGAGGCAGTAATTTGGCACTTGGGTAAATATGATCAGTTATTTAAAATCTTTTTAAAATGATACTTTTGACATTATTTGTTTGCAAGGACTAATACAAGATCTTAGTTGAATGTAAGGTTTGCTAGAAATTCGTGCATTGAAAACAGATAGTGGCAGTTATATACATAAACGTTTAATTTGCATGCAGTTACACGTCAAGGGGCCATAGCACAAATAAGGTATTCGACTAGTAGTCTTTCTTTATCTTCAAAAGGTAACAGGAATTAAGTCACTGTACGAGGCTGAGTTGGCTGATGCCAGGCGCATCCTTGATGACACTGCAAGAGAGAGAGCAAAGCTGCAGATTGATCTGGGCAAGGCCAATTCTGAACTTGAGGAGGTCACTAAGAAGTAAGTTTTACTTGCCATTCAGTCAAGTTTTTGGTTCATAGCTGTGAAACACTGGTTTTATTGATATAGTTGCCCCAGATTTATTTTTGCTGACTGTAATATTTTTAAGCAGCAGAAAGTAATATATAATGAATACATTTTATTAACTTCAACTAGTTTTCATATATGTACACACAATGGGTGTATGTAGACTAATTTTCATTAAGGAGAGCAGTTGTATAATATTAAGTGACATTGTTAAATAACTTAATAAACTTCATAAATTCTACAGGTTTTTCCTCGTTCTCCCTACTGACTTAGTTTACCTTATAAGCTTTTAGTCTCCTTATGGTGGTCTGTGTTTACATTAAGCTTATCTGATGCAAAGAACAGTTCTTTCCATCTGTTGGGATAATACTGGTGACCAGTGCATGTGGGACATTCTTTCACTGAACTCGCCATTTACATTTCAGCAGTAGTTCTTGGAAATCACTTCTTTTCACTCACTTTCCCCTTCTGTGCCTTGACTCAAATGTTTTCTTTGGTTTACACTTGTTGCTAGTTAACACAAGTTAACAGGAAGTCTGAGGGATATGTGTTTGTGGTGGATGTGACCACAAGGGCATCACTGCTGGTTTATGTTCATGTAGTTTTTTTTTTCTTTGCTAGTAGCTTGATGTAGTTTTGATGTCATATTAATTAACAAGTGTCTTAGATTTATCTCATTCATGTTTTAGTTTTTGCTTAGATTTGTTTGTACAAAACTGGTTTTAGGAATAAGTACATCCAAGTATGCAATTTCAAAACAAAGCAATGCAAACTGGTTTATTCTTTGGTTACAAGAGTGTTGAATGCATGTCTGGAGCTGCTAGTGTTTCCAAGGAGCTTAAAAAGATAAAATGCTGTATTTCTGTGTAGGTTATTAAAATCTGTATCGGTTTCAAGTATAGTGCTATAAATGCCATGTACAAATTGTGTGAATCAGACACAAATTACTTTGCACTTTCATGGTTCTGTAGTCTGCTTGTTTCTATAAAGCTTTCATGAATAAGGGTGACTGTTTTCATACTAATTTTCAATACCCTTTCCTGTTTGATTGCATTACATGCCTTTACAAGCCTGTTTTGTTGTAATGTTGATACCGTTTACATAATAATTTACTCAACCATGAAATGTAACAAGTTGAAAATCTGGATTTCTGATTTTCAGAACCTATAAGCCGCACTGTTCAATAGTAAAACAAAAAAGGCTTGAAATGTAACTTTACATCTAATGAATATTAAATATGAATGTTTACATTTTTAATGGAATGAATGTAAACATTTTTTCACCATAATTTTTTTTATGTAGTAATGTATTTCTTGAATATCAGGCTTTATTGACTCCTACAAGTAATTTGTTTTTAATGATAAAATAGTACAAAATAACTAGCAAAAGAATTCTTGCTTGTTCAGTCATGAGTTTTTACACACACGTACAGCAATACACATTTTTGAATGCGTATTAGAGCGTTGTGCTCTGTAGCCACGTTAAGGTCGCAATTCTTGTTTATAGAGAATAAAATCAAATAGAAAGTGTTGATAGAAATTGTTTCTGGCAGAGCCTGTTTGGAAATGTTTTGTGGATGGGATTGAGTGGTGGAAATAAACTTTACAGCATTGTATTGTCCCTCATTTGTCTGAAATGCCTGCCTGGAGAATGAAACTGAAACAGGTGGTTTGAAGGGCACAGTGGGTCAGTGTTGATTTTTTTCTACATCATTTTTGGAGGTGTGCAGCTTCACCAGGATGGGCAGATTGATGCTGGTGATCTTTTCTGCAGATGTGCTTACACTTACATTTTTTTCCAGCTTTAAGAAGAAGGATGGGGACCTGGTTTTGGCTCAGGCTCGTATCAAGGAGCTGGAGTCCCAGTATAATCAGAGCGAGGCGGCCCTCAACACAGCTCTCAGTGAGAATTCCACACTTTCTGCAGAACTGTCTGACCTGAAGGCTCAGCTTGCTAAGGTTAACCATCTAACTTCTTATGAATCTGTTTATGCTATTTCATCAAGAATAGAATGGTCTCTACTGGGACTTTTTGTTGGGTGGTATTACAAATATGCTAAACAGAAATGCATAACCTTTCAGCCTGATCAGCAATAGATGTGTTTTAACAGCCTTCACTGGTCTATTTCAGGCTGAGGATGCTCATGCAGTGGCTAAGAAGCAGCTGGAGGCTGAAACTCTGATGCGAGTGGATCTGGAAAACCGTTGCCAGAGTCTGTCTGAGGAACTGCAGTTCAGGAAGAGCATGTTTGAAGAGGTGGGTTTTCATTCTCCCCCTGATTATCCACACTGTGTGACACTTTACAAATGATGGATTGAAACTGTGAATGTTTTTGAACTCATCACTTATCTCAGTAGGGGAATGAAGAAGAAGCATACATAATGATCACTTGCTGTCTTTTTGAAAGTTTTGGTAAACTCATTCTAACTTAGTTTGTAAAAATCAATATATTTATTTCTTCAACAGTTTGCTGAGGGTTTAGTTTCTTAAACTAAAATGAAATATAATCGGGCTATTATTTGTATATAAATATAGTTCTTATGGTTTGGTCGTTGTCTGTGCTTGTTGCAGGAGGTGCGAGAGACAAGGCGACGCCATGAGAAGAGAATGGTGGAGGTGGACTCTGGGGCTAAACAAGACTATGAATTCAAGCTGTCACAGGCCCTTCAAGATCTACGCAAGCAGCATGAGGACCAAGTCAGCCTCTACAAGGAGGAACTGGAGCAAACCTTCCAGGCCAAGGTAATGCATTAACCAGTATACTGTAGAGTTCGCGGAATGAAATTGACAGACAATAAGTGTTTTTTTTTTTTTTTTTTTTTTTTTTTTTTTTTTTTTAACTCCAGTGATACTCCCATCACGGTATTTCATATAGAGGCTCAGATCTTTCAGTGCTTCAAGTTGTTTCAGTGCTGCTTTGGTTAGAACTGCAGAAAAGAACTCGTGTGATTTGGTGAAGTGTTAGGGTAAAGATTTCCTGTATTTCTACTTGTCTTTGTGTTTAGCTGGATAATGCCAAGGTGTCATCTGACCTCAATGACAAGGCAGTGAGTACAGCAAGGGAAGAGCTTCAGGAGGCTCATGTGAGGATCGAGAGTCTAAGCTATCAGCTTTCTGCGCTCCAGAAACAGGTAGAACTCTTCTCATATCTATCACATATTCTTCATCTTGTATATATCTGAAAATTCATAAGTTGGGTCACTCGTAAGTCAAGGTTCCACTGTATCTATGTTTTCATCTTGTCAGTTTGAATAACTTAACAGAAAAAAAACATATGCTGTGTTTGTGTGGAAATGACATTTGTCTTTTTAATGTCTTAAAATATTTTGTTATTGAATTTGGTTGTAAAATTCGAACAGATTTTGTAGGCATCTCCCGTAGGCTGCTGGTTTCAGTGAACATGATAATGTTCTGTATGTTACTCTGCAGGCGGCAGCAGCAGAGGATCGTGTGCGTGAACTGGAAGACATATTGAACAGCGAGCGCGATAAGCATCGTAGGCTGATAGATGGCAAGGAGCGTGAGATGGCTGAGATGCGAGATCGCATGCAGCTGCAGCTCAATGAGTACCAAGAGCTGCTAGATGTCAAATTGGCCTTGGATATGGAGATTAATGCCTACAGGAAGCTGCTGGAGGGAGAAGAGGACAGGTGGGTGTAGAGATGGTTAAAGTAATGAACAGTGCAGCAAATCAGGGATTCTTGGACGGTTCACTTTTTTTCTAGCTTCTCCGTTAGTTAGTTTTTGTTTTGTTGTTTTTCTCTTGACTTACCAGTTCGTGTTTTTACAGGGACTAAAATAAAAATTGTCAATGAAGATCAAATTAGGAACTTTTAGATAAACATCAGATGTTCAACTAATAAAACAAGACTGCAATGTTGGGAAGGAACATTCTTTTGCCATTTGATTTCAGCCCTACTGCAAATCTGCATAATCCAGGGCTTAAGTCTGTTCCTAGTTTCTGCCTTCCTGTTGAATTTTTAAATGGTTAGGTCCTGTGAAGTGCTTGCATTTTTTTTTTTGTAATCTGAAGTATTTTTGTGTAATATATGCTCAGATCTTCAAATAATGGCCACAACATATTACTGTTCATAGACCTGCAACAGAAGGGATGGGTGTTTTGCTCAGACGGGTTGGGTTGCTTAACTTTACCTCCAGGCTATGCTTGACAGTACATTTTTGCCTGTATTCCATTAATCTGTTAGCCCAGGTGTAGACTAGTCCTGTTGGGAAACTGAAGACTTGCTCGGAGCTGCATGCCTTGAATTGCTTCATGTGGGCTGATCTAGAAAGAATTCTTTAATTTGTAGTTGAACAGAACAGTGGTGTTATAACTTGGTGCTGCTCTATGCTCATGTGCAGATGTAAGTGAACATGTATCCATGACATCAAAGAATGTCAGTTTTCTCAGTTTCAGAGGTTTTCTTTTCACATATTGTAAGTGTCGGAGAGTGCAGTTGACGCTGCCCTTTATGCCCGAGTAGAGTTTAGAAAGGCTAGTAAAAGAGCTTCAGAGGTTCTAGGGAATAATTCATTCTCTGTCTCTCTCTGTCTTGCTGTCTCTCTCTCTTTGTCATTACCTACACACAGAGATGTGTATGTGTACCTCTTGTCTATAGATGGCACTGTTCACTAATATATTAATCTAGAGCAAGTTTTTGGCCATTTCTGTCAAAGTCTTGATGTCTTGTGCAAGCATTACACTTATGTCCCTACACAATCAGTTAGCATGTCATGATATACTGTGACAGAGTAGGATCATGTATTATACAAGTTTTATACATTTCTTGAACACATTACATTTTGTTAGTAACTGCCATTTTGCACTTTAATGCAATTGTTGTAAATTGTAAATCCACACATGATTTTACTTTCATGTTAGTTTTTCCTTCTTAGATGTGTATTTAACCTATTTTTTTAAATGGCTCTTCGAACTCATTGAGCTCTTTTATTGACATAATGATGTAGTTAGCATGGATAGCATTGAAAATCCTTCCACACCACATAGCTTGAGACACTAGAGCTTGGTGAGCTTGAGACTACAGAGGAAGGAATCAGTTGGAAGTGTTTTAAATGCTTGTCTTAAGTTACAAAGAATAGTCTATATCTACTTTTGCTGCATTGTTGGTACAAAATATTGCTCAGCAGCATGTGCTTATTAGTTGACTGTGTTTATCTTCTCAGACTGAAGCTCTCTCCCAGCCCCTCTTCTCGAGTGACAGTCTCCAGAAGCACAGCCAGCACCAGCAGTTCCTCTCGCACCTCTCGTTCTAAGAGAAAGCGTGTGGAAGAACCTGTCAGTGCACCTAACATTCACATCAGCCAGCAGGCTGAGGCCACAGGTGCCATCACTATTGAGGAGATTGACTTGGAGGGCAAGTCTGTCACCCTCAAGAACAATTCTGATAAGGTCAGTTATGGCAAACAGAAGAAAGTCTTAATGTAGTATGTGGAAATGAAAGCTTAAATAATTAGAAATAAATCAGTAACTTATTTGGTGACCGTTTGAGATGAGCAGGAAATCTTTAAGTTTACAGGTTGCCAGAATTCAAAATGTGAACTTTACATCATCTGATAATGACACTCATTCTAAAGTGAATTCATAGTAAACATTACTAGGTTTATGTTTTTCCTTTTTTAGGACCAGTCTCTGGGCAGCTGGAGGCTAAAGAGGCTTATTGGAGAGGAAGATGAAATTGCTTACAAGTTCAGCCCTAAGTTTGTCCTCAAAGCAGGTCAAACTGTTACAGTAAGTGGCTTTGTTTTTCTGATAGCTCTCTTTCTCTTGCTGCCTCTCCATATTAAAAAATAAATAAATTGTTTTCATCTCTATGCACAGGTATGGGCTGCAGATGCAGGTGTGGCTCACAGTCCACCTTCAGACTTGTTGTGGAAAAGCCAGAGCAGCTGGGGCACTGGAGATGAAACTCTTACCTTGCTGGTCAACTCAAATGGCGAGGTATGCAAGGTTTTTTTTTTTCTCTCTCTCTCTCTCTCTCTCTTCCCCCTCTCCCCTCATCCGAGTATATTTTTCAGTATGTTCATGGGTTGTGAAACAACATATCATCTGAAGTGAAGACATACAGGGCTTGAATCTGTGGTGTTTGTTCTATCCAGGTTGCCGTATTTGTCGTATTTGCTGATTTTGAATTTTACCCCAAAAACATGTCAATTTTTAGGTTAAATTAGCCGTGCAAGCACTTTGTGTTTTGTTATTTTGTAAGTGAAAAAATGCTGTGCATTGAGTTGTCTCTGACTTTCCAGGAGGTGGCAAAGCGAACTGTCACAAAAAGTGTTGTAGAGATAGAGAATGGAGATGATGAGGGAGGAGACTTTGGTGATGAAGATCTGTTTCATCAGCAGGCAAGTTGATCCTCTTTTTTTTTTTTTGGTCATTTAAATGTAGTACCTGGTAGAGCAGCACGTGTGTATGGAGTTCTATGTAAATTAAACTGTGTTGCAAGTGGGGTTACGGTCATTTATTAAAATTGTTCTATTTTGACTTTTGTCATTTTTCAGGTATCAGTTTGTCACTTTTTTTTCTTTTTCAGGGTGATCCAAAAACCCGATCCAGAGAATGTGCTGTGATGTGAGACAACTTCATTCATTGCTGCATTTTCCTGTTGACTATTCACTCATAGAGCCACTACTTTTGTATTTTTCAATCATAAATTCTTAAAATTGCTCCCACCCTTCCCCAGCAGAATATTACGGACCTCGTTTTTTTGTAAAGTCAGGTAATCATGAATCGTGTATCAGTTAGTTTTTTTTACCTTCATTCTCAGCTGTCAAAATGCTTCTTTTTCTTGTAAGCAGTGGTCAAAAGGATTTTTGATGGCTTCCAAATGGATGCATCACCCCACTAGCACAGTAGAGGTCTTTAAAAATACAAACCGGATTCCAAAAAAGTTGGGACACTAAACAAATTGTGAATAAAAACAATGCAATGATGTGGAGATGGCAAATGTCAATATTT
>BRDA01012433.1:1197-25474 GCA_036984385.1 Crenuchus spilurus | reverse complement strand
CTATTACAAATAAAATATTGACATTTGCCATCTCCACATCATTGCATTCAGTTTTTATTCACAATTTGTTTAGTGTCCCAACTTTTTTGGAATCTTGGAATCCGGTTTGTACGTTAGGTTATATGAACAGTAACAACAAATGTGAAAAATTCATTTTCTCCTTCATAAAATCACATAATTCAAAACTTGGCTACTTTCCAAAAGGTGAACCATTGGATTATACATCACATCTCATAACCTCATGCATCATTTAGAGTTTCTCAGCCATTCAAATGACATTTACAAGTGGAAAAACTCCCAGTTTTCAATACCACTCGAGTACAGCATTAGCTCAGCATTCCTACTTTGAGAGCTTGGTGAATATGGCCCACTGAAGGTATTTTTGTTTATACTCTTCACAGTTGTCTTTCAGAAACAACAAGAAACTATATTAAACTGAAAACAGATCAATATGTCTTCTGTAAACGGGATTATATACTGAAAAAAAAAATTGGGCAGCACAGGAGGTGCCGGCAAGATAAAGTATTTTTAAATGAAGCTCATCACTTCTTAGCTATATCTGAAATGTGGTTTAGCAGCTGGTTCCCTGCTCAGTGACATGGAGGAACTTTGTAAAGCTGGTTTATAATGTCAAGGGCTGTGCTATTAAATTCTCTAATTGCTCTCAACCCCCCTCTGTGCAGATCTGAGCTGTGAGCTGAGCAGTAGACCTCCTGGAAGAAGCAGAGAAGGTGATAGCTATGCTTAAGGACAATCCTAACTACACTGCAGTTGCATTGCTCACATGCATATATGTTAATA
The DNA here is from genome assembly GCA_036984385.1 of Crenuchus spilurus. Classification (NCBI taxonomy): domain Eukaryota; kingdom Metazoa; phylum Chordata; class Actinopteri; order Characiformes; family Crenuchidae; genus Crenuchus; species Crenuchus spilurus. The sequence goes on along the minus strand of BRDA01012433.1, from coordinate 24,673 downwards.
TTTAGCACACATTGCTTAAAGGTACTTTTTTGTAAAGATCACTGGCATACCAAAACAAGGCAAGCAGAGAATACAAAGAGTTTAAATCACTTATAAACTGCATTCAACAGCATTCTGATGGTCCTTTAGACAGTCTCATGTTATCTTTATATATCTATTTTGTTTTATTAAGAGGAACCGTTTCCTACACCCATCACTGCTACTCACTGACTATCCATAGTGATTGGGTTTCTCTGAAATCATGCCTGAATTTCACTTAATGAACTGTGTAGCATCTTAGAATATATCACCACCTCACTTGCAGAACTTAAAGGATAACATTTTGACGCCATGAACCACCTGACAGGGTCCATGTCCCATTGGGTTGGAACAGTTTTGGCAGCACAGGGAGGACCAACAACATGTTAAGCATATTAGCGATAGCGTTTTTGGTTCACTGGTGTATACAATGCTAATGATGGTAAAATAATGCAAAATTAAAAGTCAGCAAAACGTATTGAGCTCTATGACACAAATGTACGTAAAATACAGTACCAGTCAAAAGTTTGGACACCTTCTGGGCAGTCTGTGGTTTTTAATTTATTTTAAAATCGTCCTTGTCAAGAGTTCATGACTTGCATTTCTTGCCTCTTAATGTGTTTGAGACATCAGTTGTGTGTCTACTTTGAAGTAAAATCTAAAACATATTTTGGTTTGTTTAACACTTTTAAGTTTACTACATGATTCCTTATGTGTTCCTCCGTAGTCTTGATGACTTCAGTATTAATTTACAATGTAGGAAAAAAAAGAAAAATGTTGAATGAAAATGTGTGTTAGTACTGTTTTTTTAGGCAAAAAATCCTCAAGACTGTCATAAAACCAATATTTCAATATTAAGCTCCTCTGAATTACTTTATTTACACCTTAATCATTAAATTATTAGCAAAATGTGAAAGACTGGTGGAATTCCCCATTAATAAACAACTCAATACTGAATGTGTTGTATGCAGACATAGCAGCTGAAGAGGAGTTGCTGGAGGCTCGGTTGTTGGACAAGGAGCAGCATTTGGCTGAGGAGGAATGTTTCCAGAGAGAGCTGAGGGGCAAACTGCAGCACAAGGGTGCGCAGGCAGCGGCACTGCAGGTTCGGCTGCGGGACGAGGAGAGGCGTTTTTTGGAAGAACTGAAACGGCGGAGTCATAAAATTACTGCCCTGAGCCGTGACCTTCGCAAACAAACTGACATTGCTGCCCAGCTTGCTTTCCAGCTGCACTCGGCACGATTCCGCCTCTACCACCAGGCCGAGGAAGAGGAGGAGGACAAGGAGGACAAGCAGGTAAGATAAATAGCCCCGAAAGGCTATGGGCTTGAGCAGCACAAATCAAAAATATCTTTTGCCTAAATATGATCCAGAGTGTTTTACTTAGCTGTGTAATAACATCTGATATTTATTTTCAAATTAGACTTGAGTCACTTTCATTTGTGGTCCTTCATTAATTACATCTGATATGTGGCTAATTAGGTGGCAAAGATGAAGTGGCTCTTTCCCCATCATGATACTGAGCTATTGAGGAAGCAATGTATGTTCTCCTCCATGTTTTTGCTGTGAGCAGCATTTCAGAAAGATGAAGGTTTGGTACATGTCTCAAACACTTTGGCTGCACTCACATTACAAGCCTCATTAATGAAATCTGCTCAGATCTGATTTGTTTGCATTCACGACTGTAAACGAACTGTAAACATGAGTTGAATGCACACATTGATGCATTTATGCACATTGCTTTCATCAACAACAACAAGAAATGTCATTTGTAAAGGGTTGCCAGATTAGTTAAAATGCAGTACAGTGGAACCTCGGTTTTTGCCATCAATCTGTTCTAAAGTGCCTGATGATAACAAAAACGAATGATAACTGAAGCAGTTTTTTTCCTAAGAAATAATGTAAATTCAATTAATCTGTTCCAGACACTCCAAAATATTAACAAAAATACATTTGATATAGAATAACTATAGTTTTATATACAGAAAACAATGTGAAATAAATACAAAAGACTAATGAAATGGATAATTGAAATTTAACAACATTCTTATTGGTTTACGCTCTGTTTTAGAGCATGCCAGTGTGGTCCAGCCAGCAGCATTTGTTTTGTACACTCGGTTTCAGCTGCTATTTGTTTTTCGCACCTGTTTTCAGGCAGTAGTGCTACATGCCACCACTTTAGTGTGACGTCTTTCCATTTGTTTTGAGCATTATCAAAGAGAAACAAAGCGAGAGTGAATGAGGAACATGTGGGTGGATGCTTTGTTTTCACAAAAAATTACTGGCGAGTTATGTGGTCATGCTGACCAAAACCAGGCAGATGAATGATAACTGGGGCAATATTTAGCAGAAAAAAGTTGATGATAACCAGGGAAAATGATAACTGAGGTTCTACTCTATTGGGTAAAGTAGAGCTGGAAGGTTGCGGGATTTTGGGCTAAATGGAAAATAAAATGAAAGACAAAGTAAAATTAGAAGATTTACTTTTTACATCTTCAAACATCTGTGATCAGACTCTTTTTTTTTTTATTTTATGCTTTCTGTCAGACATTGTGCTGGAGAAACTTGCGGATCTAACAGCCCTGTATTTGTGAGATTACTGATTGTATTAAACCTAGCAAATCCTACATGTTAATAGTTTATTTGTGCATTATATTTTGCTCAGGCGGACAGAATCCAGCTCGGACTGTTAATAATCAGTTGGAGAAGGTGAACAAAAGTCAGCTGGCTTGCTTTTGCTGTTTTGCATCTCTGTCGATAAATATGAGTGAAGCCATTAAATGTTTAGCACTAAACTTATGTGTACAGGAAATAGACACATTTATCACATTTACGTTGCGGCTCACAAATCGGATATGTATCCACACATTCACACTTCCTTGAGAAGTTCAAATTTGTGTTGCATTAAGATAAAAAAACACATTTGTGATGTCCTGAAGCTCATTGTATCCATGTACATCACAATTCCACCATTGCTGGCCTCTCTTTTGTACCCACACATCTCTTGGTGCAGCAGTGCCAGCAATAGCAGCAAAAACAAAAGCGACTGGCCTTTTTTTGCCTTTTCAATTTGACTCTGTACATCAGGTGAGCTGTTTGCTGTCCTCTTGAGCAAAAAGTGTTCAACATATGAGCTGCTAATGCATCCATTACACCTTTGTAAGACTATTTCAACCGTCTCAAAAATATGACGTTTTTTTGTTGTTGGTGACGAAGACGACGTGTATATACTATCAATATGCGCATGTGAGCCGTTTCAGGGACAGATTCATTCACATTACAGGCAGATACAGCTCAGTGCACTTATTCAGTGCACAGGTCTGTTTATAAACAATAATGTGAATGTCAGGGCAGAAAGCTCATAACTGAACAATAAAAATCAGAGCAGCAAGGCTCAAATGCCAAAAATGACAAACCTCCAAAAATGTTGCATGATGTGGTGCAGAATGACTTCTTGACAAAGTAATAAAATATGAATTAATGCTCATCAGCATCTCTACTCTTGCATTTGTGCACTCTTACAACTTCCAAACTAGTTTTTTGCTCTGCTTCATTTAAATGATCTTGTTCTCCATGTGCAGGAACCGAGCTGTTCTGCTAGCTGTCCCCAGCCTTTGCCTGTCAGAGCAGAAGTCAGACATCGTAGCCACTCTTCAGCGAGAATGAGACGGTCAGAGCGCGCAAGAGAGTGTGTGCCACGCGAAAGAGTGCTGGGACCCGAGAACCCCCGACCTATGCCTGACCCCGCCCTCTTCCTGTACCCCTTCAGACATAGGCTTCTCCCTCTACACGCATCCCTTGGTGGACGCTGGAGAGAGGTGGGGCTCACGGAGAGATCAGATGGCCGGAGAGGTAGATTACGGACCCGATCAATGAGAGAGGATCCTGGACCAGAGACTACAGACTTATAGGGCATCATTAGGATAAATAAAAAAACCCTGTTGTTAAGACGGATCAGTTACATTATATGTTGATTGTATAGTCTCGTTATCAGTCTCTTCTAAAATGTCAGTCTGCTAAGACATATCTAGTACAACTTGATTAGTCCAGTACCTAATGCACTTTAAAATATAAAAAAATAACATTTTGCAGATGTTCTAATTAGGTGGCAAAGATGAATAAGCTCTTTTCCCATCACAACAACACTGACCTAACGAGGAAGTAATTTATGATCTCCTCCAAGCATATTAAGCTTTTTTTGAAAAATGTTGCTGTGAGCAGCATTTCAGAAAGATGGAGTTGGTTTGGTACATGTATCTATGAGGAAGTGCATGTTTAGTCCTAAGCAGAGAAATTAGGAAGACGTGCAAGGGGACTTCCAGAAATGATAATATCCTGAAAATGTTCATTTGAGTTGATAATTTATTTCAAAAAAGGTAAACTGTTGCCCTGTGCTGGGCTTAGTTGGGATAGTGTAATGCCCTGCCCTGCACCCAGTGAGGGGGAGGGGACTAACCGCGACCCTGATAAGCATTAACACTCGAGGCTGAATCGAGCCGTGTGGCCGAGACCAAATATCAAAACAAAACTCGCCCTTCGACATGCTCCCTAGCCCCTACACACTAGCCCTCCCGACTCTCATTTACATCACATTACCTCTCGAATGGCTCACAAGAAGGGGTCTTTCTGCAAACCCAGGAAATGCAGTGTTAAGCGAATGGGATGATGGCTGGATGGTACACTGTCATATATGTTATATTCAATATACAGCTTTGATGTATTTACTGTTTGAATAGTAATTTATTCAAACTTGAAATTAATTATGCTAATAAGATGCAAGTCTGTGTGTGTTCAATTAAATATGACAGTTTACCTTTTGGAATTATGAACAATGAATGTTTTCATGATATGCTCATTTTTTAATGAGGCACTGTATAGTAGTTAAAACACTCGTCATACAGTGGTGCTTGAAAGCATATTTATGCATGAATATGACCTTAAAACATCAGATCAAAGACATACAAGTAGATAAAGAGAAGCCAGTTAAACAAGAAAGACTAATATATTTAAGCTTGTCATTTAACTATTGAGTAAAATCATACACTATTACATAAGCAGTATGTGAGTGACAAAAGTAACATTTGCTTTCATTATCTGGTGGGACCCCCTTCCCATGTTTCTGCTGATCTGTATAGCTTGGAGGAATTTAAACCAACTTGTCTCAACAGAAGAGGTAGTTTTGGGTTTGCTCATATTAGCTCACGTAGGGTGCTTTCAGAACATTTCATTGAAATAAGGTGAGTACTTACCAGAACATGAACTTCTTTATTTGTTCTTTGCTATAATGACTTGTGTTCTTAGGATTGTTGTTTTGGCTGCATGACTCTCTTGAGATTCAGTTCATGGACAGGTGTTTGGATATTTGGTTTTAGAATTCAACTAATTCACAATTCATAGCTTCACCATTGGTAAGCTGTCCTGACCCAGATCTAGCAGAATGGGGCCAAATCATGGTACTACTCAAGTTCATAGAACCAAATTTTGGGCCCTATGCACAAGCAGTGCCCAGTCCAGCTTTAATATACAGTATAAAGGAAAATAAAATTCCAGACTCTTCAAGGCCCCCCCCCCTCCACATGGGGCCCTGGTAACTCGGTCCCACTGCACCCCGGGAACTACTTCCACTATGTTTCACAGATGGGATAAAGTTGTTGTGCTTCAATGTAGTGTTTTCCTTTCTGCAGACATAAAGCTTCTCATTTAAACCAAAAGTCTTAGCCTTTCTTGCTTGTCCACATGATCTTTAGCAAACTGCAGATGAGCTGTTCTTTTTAAGAGTGCTGGCTTTCACCTTTCAACTAGAAATGCACATGTTGTTCAGTGTTCTGATGGTGGACTCATGAACATGAACATTAGCCAATGTGAGAGAGGCCTTTAGTTGCTTAGAAGTTACTCTGGGGTCCTTTGTGACATCCCCGACTATTACACGCCTTGCACTTGGAGTGATCTTTGTTGGTCGACCACTCCTGGGGAGGGTAACAATGTCTTGAATTTCATCCATTTGACTGGTGGAGTCCAAACATTTTAGACATTGTTTTGTAAACTTTTTCATTCTGGTGACGATCCAAAGCTCCACAAGAGGTCCTTTTTGTTCTTGCCATGATACACCTTTAAAAATGTGAGATTAAATTTTGATATCACTGGGATAACAGGGATCTGTGAGGTGTGGGCAAAGTAAAATAATTTTGTTTAATTAGCTTTTCTTTGATTTTTTTTAGAACTTGAACCTTTGAAAAGCTGACTATTTCACACAAGACATTTATGCATAAATATAGAAAAAATTAAAAGGTTCACAAACTTTCAAGCACTACTGTAGATATGTATGTTTAAGTATGGCTCCATTAAATGCAGGTCAACTGCAGGTGATTCTCTGATGGTCAACAAACATCATATATACTGTTTTCAGTATCACAGACTTTAGAATAAGCTGTGATGACTGTAAAATGTGTCCTGTAAAATTGTCACAAACACTAATAGATGCTGTTAAATGGAAACTGGAAACATCACAAGTTCACAGTCTCTTTTTTCCAGCTTGTTAAGTAGAGTGGTATGGCTTAAGCCACATTAATAAAATAAATCATGTTTGTTATTTCTTTGACTTGTGTAGATTTACTGTCCACATTGCTTTTGATTCTGCTTTAATGAAACTTGATGAATGTAATAATCGCTGAAAAATGACTCCAGCTGAAAGATGCATCACCAATGACCTCTTCCTGAAAGCACTCAAAAGTTTACAGTGTGCACTCATCTGTACACACTTTCACTGTGTCTTCTAGTTTTCTATTGTGACTTTAAAGTTTGTTACTATTACCTTTGTGGTTTGATTGGTTGCAAAGCATGTAGCATAAAATTATCACCCAATTCTGTGTTTCACCTTGTTAGTCAATCAATCAAAAAGTATTTATATAGCTCTTTTCACAGCTGATGTCCCAAAGCAGCTTTACATAATTAGCATCAGACAATTTGACTCAAAACTCAAAATCTGATGTGAGTAAGCCAAAGGCAACAGTGGTAAGGAAAAACTCCTTCGAAGCTGGAAGAAAAAACCTTGGGAGGAACCAAGACTTGAAAAAATGATCCATCCTCCTCTGATCAGACTACTGATATAAATGTACAGTATCATCAGTTGAGTCTGACATTGTGCTGTAGTGTAAAACATTAACAATATTAATAATAGTGATAATTAAAAGTGCATCAGCCTGGAAGCATCAGTCTAATTATTGCTAGCAGAAATACATTTCTACTCCAACTCATTACCACCAATTTTACAGTTATGTTTGAAATGTATGATCAGTAGACCTCATTTACATACAATTATACCTCATTATTGAGTAAAAATAAGCAGAAATTCTGATTTTTAAGCAAAAAATGGCAGAGCCAATTGATGAGATTGTGGGCGGTCTAAAGCAAAACAGGCTTCAGCTTGAGTGGCCATTGTACACCTGGTCCTAGTGCTTCACCCATCTCAATTTAATACGTAATAACATTGTTTTAGTAAAAACTGCAGGGGACCAAAACTGCCTTTTGAAAAAGTGCAGGGGACATGTCCCCCCGTTAACCACCCCATATTACATCTGTGCCTTCTGACCAGTTCTGCAAAACGAAAATAACACATTTCAGATATTATTTTGTATCATATTTGATACATCTAGAATCTATTGATCACACCATGCTGTTTAAATAATCAGCTCATTGAACACAAACTATTTAACCCCATATACAGTGAGTTTCCTTTACATTACATTATGTAATTTCAAACTCAGAAATCTGCATGCATGCATTGCATGGATAATCCACCAGGGGGCAAAATACATATTATGTACAGTATATAGCAGAAAATAATATATCAGTTAATTGTCATAGAAGTCTTGAGAACTCAAATATGTATCAAATATGGCACACTTAGCTAAATGCAGGTGTTTATAGTGTGTGTGAATGTTCATACAAAAGAGACACAGCACATTACCTACAGATACACACAAACTACACAAAACTATTCTTTGGTTTAGGTTGACATGCATTTCTCCTCCTGAATGTTTAAAACCTTAGACAAATGACTGCCTCAGCATTCTGCTGTTACTGCAGCATCTTACCATAGCAACCATGAGCCAGCAATCCACTGAAAAGAGACAGAAAAAAGAGGTGTGTCTCACAGTTCTACTTCCTCTGCCTGATAAGCACAATGCAGGAGTAAAGCACTTACAAAGCTATTTATACAGATGACCCAAGTGAGTGAACAGGCACACGTGATGAATATATTGAACTAGATCATGTTATGCATGTCACATGGTCCAGTCATTCACTGGATGACCAATTGCCTCTGTGTGGAGCTAGAGAGATGAGTTAGGGCTTTTTTTTCACTGCTTGGGAAGAGAAGTGGGCAACAGAGAGCACTGGGGCTGCAGTCAGACTCCTCCTCCCTGGGAAAGTGTGTATGAGGGAAAAGGAGGAGGGGGGCAGCAAGGGAGACACACAATGAAGGACAGAAGAGGATACAATCAGAGGTTGTGTAACCTGTGCTGGGAAAAAAGGAAATCTCTGTGCTTTGGATAGTGCTGTGCTTTCATCCTTCTTCAGAAATGAATGGACTGTCAAGAGGCTGTGCTGAGAAGGTGATGGTGAGAACTGGTGCATTTTCTCATAGCATTGTTTCTGGGGAACTGCAGTTCTGCAGGTTTCTGTACTGAAGACTTTTTTTTACTTTTTAACTGTTGTAGTTGTTTCCTTCATGTGTTTTCTTCATTTGTTTAAAAGAAACTTCTACAGTCGTTGGGAATACGTCACAACTGCAAGTGTTAACTTCATTCATTCAACTGGATTCATTTCATTAGCAACAGCCCTCCCAGATAGCATCTTCTAGAATGTGTGCTTTGTATTTGCTGCATACAGCAAAATTCATGTCATCTTTCTGCTATCGCATGCAACCACGTGGTGCCAAACTTCTGACCAGTTTCATCAGTCTCCTCTGCAATTGCTCCCTACAAACTGGCAAGGATACCCAGTAAAAGGCTACAATGACATGTGTAATTAAATAGCAGTCGGTCCAGCAAGAGCACTTCAGCACAGACTCTGTAATTTCCTTTATGCCGAACGTGCTGGAATTTGATGGTGTTGGATAAATCTCCAGCAAAATGGGAAACATATTTAAATGCTGTCTCAGAGTGTCTCATTTTATCTGCCGTAAGGATATCCCTGGCCAAACTGAGGATCGATCTGCTCTCTTGTCAAGGCAGAATAGTGATACTGAGAGCCCTTCTCCGTCAAAGACTTCAGCTGACTTGTTGACATGTCCTGTCCTGGACCAGGACCATCTCTTTTTTCCTGATATAGTCCTCAGCAGCAGCCTTCACGCTGCCCTGGACAGAGAAGACTTGACCCAACCGTTAGAACTTGTGCTAACAGACAGAGGACAAAAAGAGAAAAAGGAGGGAAAAGATCACAAACGTTTTGGAGGCAAAGAGGATACAGGGGACAAGTCAAGCTTTAGCAAACATGAGTTCCAGTATTTGGACAGGAATCAGTTGTGTGCCACGGAGAGAGAATGGCCCTTACTGTCCTCTTTACACTCGGAGCTAAATGCTGCTGATTCCACACCTCAGACCCTGATCTACACTCACGGACATGAAACTGGAACTTTGGGCAATTCTATGAGTCAATTAGCTGCAAATACTAACCAGCAACTACATTTTTCAGACCCACAACCTACAGATAGCTTCAGTACACCTTTGTTGGATAGATTTGCAAATGATGCTACAAAGAATGACTTTGACGATGTTCAAGTGATGGAGAGTAAGTCTCATACTGAACAGAAAGAAGATACCACTGAGCTATTAAAGGGAAGGGAACAGAGGGAGCAAAACTTGCTGCATTGGGGCCACAATCAAGCACAACTGGGACAAGAACTGATACAGGCAGCAGACTGTGTGCTTTTAAAAGTGCCCAATATAGGTGAAAGCAAAAACAGAGTTGCATGTTCCAGCAAATTCCAAAACGTAGCACAAATAGATGGAGGTACAGTGGACCAACAAATAGAACAGACAGAACAGAGAGAAGTACATCGAACATCAGATAACGCTGAAATGATGAGTGAGGCAGGTATTCTAATAAGTCAAAATGAACCAACATTAGATCTTGAAGACCAAGAAGCATTAACTGCAGACCCTGTACTAAGCTCATTGCAGACAAAACAGGAAGTTAAAAAGAATCAACAGGAGACCTCAAAAACAGACCAGGTTGAGTTAGAACAGGAGTCAGTTCAGACAGAAGGGGACATTACACAGATGGCAAAGGCCGTGGAGCAGATGGGTAGGACATTAGTGCACATAGAACAACATACTGGGAATAGGCTGGAGTTTGCTCTAAAAGATCAAGGCGAGATGAAGCTAAGAGCTGTTTTAGAAGACCAACACAACCAGAAGCCAGAAGAGTTTGAAAAAGATGAGGTGGTTCAGAACCTGGACCAAACAGAAGATGTTGCACATGTTGAACAGGAGAAACGCATACGTGAAAGGCAGAAGGATGCTGAGCCAACAGCAATGAACATGAGTCAAGGAACAGACAAGACGGAACGGTTTACCCTGTTTGTGGTTGACAAGCTGTTCCTGGCCACCCCAAATATTACAGGTTTGTCTAATGTGGTATTTTAAATTCAAAATATATGCTGGAGAAGTGAACATTTCTAGAACTGCTAATAATTTACCCTGATCACAATCTGTGTGTTGATGCATTATGTACATTCATAGGTTCTGAACTTTGGGGCAACAATATATTTGCATTAAACCAACATTCCAAAATCAGTTAAATTTACAGGTGAAATTAGACCCTACGTTTCGTTACTATGTGTCATTTCTTCTTTTCACCTCATACAAGGACCAAGTACTGATAACATACTTAGTGATCAAGCAGAGATGTCAGAGCTGGAAAAATATAGCTCCAAAGAACACCACGAGGATCTTGCTACTCTTGAAGGGGACACCTCTGAAGATACAGGATTCACAATCAAGATCCAGGCTCCGGGCACTGAGCCGACTGACTTTCAAGTAAAGGCGTTTTCTCCTTTCCAAATTAATTTATGATTGCATATTTTATGCCTCTTTGAGAAATAAATGAAGAAATGCTCTTTCTATCACCTTTCTAGCTACATTAGTTTGACTGAATGGGCACCTCTTAATGCCCTTTCCATCAATCTATTGTACCTCTATATGCCCTGATTTTCAGGTGTCACCTTTAGCAATGGTGCAGGAAATCAAGCAAGTGTTGATGGATCGTGAAGAGACTTGCTACCGTACCTGCTTCTCCCTGCAATTAGATGGAAATACACTGGACAACTTTTCTCACCTAAGATCCATTGTTGGTCTTCAAGAGGGCTCACTTCTCAGGATTGTGGAAGGTAAGAATCCAAATATCCAACACAAAAAAAGTAAAAATTAGTTTTATTCAGCTATTTTCTTTTAAATACTGCATCATTACTAGATGTTAAGCTGTGCTATGTCTTTGATAAGTTTCCAAAGTGCTGAAGACAATAAATGATGGATTACTTGATAATAATTAAACTTGATGAAGTAATGAACATAAATGATGATTCATTATTAATAAATAATAATAATACATTATTTAAAATACATTACCAATAATGTTTTATTATTAATGATTAGTTATCATTAATAATATACTAATAATTATTATTAATTGTTATTATTAATTATAATATAATACATGCCATATTAATTATTAATTAAAATATTATCAAATTATTAAATATTATTACATTATTTAATTGAGCATTTAATAAAACTCAAACTCTTTCAGTTCATAAAATGCATAAAATTATCACCCAATTTTGTGTTTCACCTTGTTACTCAACATCACCCCAATTCAATACCACCAATTTTACACTTATTTTTTGGAATGTATGGTCAATAGACATAATTTACTTAAAATAATACCTAACTGTTTTCTGCTTGGTACTAGTGCTTGACCCATTTTCATTTAGTATAGCGGATCAATGTTTTTAGATGCAAAAAACTGCAGGGGACCAAAACTGCATCTTGAAAAAGTGCAGGGGGCATGTTCCCCCCTAAAAGCCCCTAAATTTGGGGTGGGTGGGTGTTTGATGTAGATCTGCGGGGCTGCTAGGCTCACTGGGTACTTAGCACCCCTAAAGATGCTAAGAATGTTAACCCTGTCTTTGTCTTTCACAAAAAATTACAGAGCCATATACAATCCGGGAGGTTCGGATCCATCTGCGTCACATCAGAGATCTGCTGAAGAGTTTGGACCCCACAGATGCCTATAATGGTGTAGAGGGCAGCTCTCTCTCTTTCCTCAGATTCTTCACTGAAGAACGTACAGAAGGTGAGAAAATCACAGCTTTTGTTATGGAATTTGCTCCATAATACCTTATGGGTTGAGGTTGTCAGAATGTGAATGCACACTTCATTACTCATTTTCAGAATTATATGTATGAATACCTAAGATTTACATAGACTTGTTTAACCACTCAGTGACAATAGGTTTAGATTAACTTTTTGCTTTTAAATGGCATGAGGCACTGATAATTACTTTTGTCATTTTTGTCTGCATTTTAATAGTGAAGAAAAAAGGTGAAGACCTAAAGCAATTTAACTGTTGCGTTCCTGAGTATGTTCTTCCAGGAACAAAGGAATGTTTCCTGGCACCACTGCAGCCTATAACGGGGAGCTTGAAGGTAGGATAGTGAATTTTGGGTCTGAAAGGATCATTGGGAAAATACAACAGCCCTACATCATTCTCTGCTGGACAGATTACTACAGTTATGCATTCAGTTAGTTGTTTAATGTTATACTACGTTGAAGCAATAGGTTATACATTTAGCAGTATTATGAAGGGGTTGAATAATTTCGAGATGGTAGTATTTACCAAATAAACTTGCTACTTTCACACCCCTCACCACGGCATCTCGAAACTCCACATGTCTGTGTTTTTTCCCCTTTTACTGTCTGACATCTGCGTTTGTTGTTATTCACATCAGGTCTACGTCATGTCCACTCCCCAGTCATGTCATGTCGTGTGTCTTTGAATGCTTCTGTCTTGTATGTAATCACAGCCCTGCTGTCTCATTTCATGTACTCAGCGTGTGCTTTAACAGCCTCCTCATGTCTGATACACCATGCTACTCGCCACTGCTGCACCATATGCTTACAGCTATTGTAAAACACTACATGGTTCATTTTCTTTGTTGATTAGCTGTTTCATTGAAATGATAAAAACTCTAGCTGTGCTGAAACATTTAAAGCAAAAATCATTTCTTTGGGGGGGTTGAATATGTCTGATTGGAAGTGTACAGTAAGTATGTGAAATGAATGGTTTAGTGGTCTTATACGATGATCCTTTTGTTTCATTTGTCTATAAACCATATCAGAAATAATGAGATTAGACATGTTGTGGGTTTATGATCTTAAATATTGTTTTCTTGCTGTTTATGTTAATAGCCCACAGAGTGTCTGAAGGGTCTGGTGACAAGTAGCTGGAATCCTCCTCCAGGAAACAGAAAGATGCACGGTGATCTCATGTACTTGAATGTGGTTACTATGGAGGACAAACCCTGCAGCATTACAGCATCTAGCAGGGGCTTTTATCTCAATCAGTAAGTAACCAAAGAAGATAATAAACTGCTTTGGAGATGAACATTTCCTCTTGGAGATGAGGAAATGCTTTTCGTAAGTGAACACTAAAATGCAACTAAATGAACAATATGAATATAGCATTATGTACAATCTTGCTGTGCATGTTTGTTTTGCACCTGAGTGTTTGTAGGTCTGGATGGTGTTGTTCTGTTTTCCAGATCTACTACCTACAGCTTTAACCCCAAGCCAGCAAATCCCAGTGTGCTTAGTCATTCATTGGTGGAGCTCCTTAGTCAGATCAGTCCCATTTTTAAGAAGAACTTCAGTGCTTTACTGAAGAAGAGGTAATTTTTTAATAAACTGGTCCTTCTTTTATAAAAATAGATATGATTTATTGATGTTTTTTGAAGAACAAATGGGTTAAATTGTTTTCTAACTACATTGTTGTGTCTTATAGTACGGTAGATTAAATTACATAATTATAGCTTTTATTTTGATTAAATTATTGAATCATACTTTGCACTGCCTTGTAGGACATCATCACACCCCTTTGAAAGAATAGCCACACCATTCCAGGTGTTCAGCTGGACTGCCCCAGCACTTGATCATGCCATGGACTGTGTTCGAGCTGAGGATGCTAGTTCCTCCTCTCTAGGAAATGAGGAACATATACATGGACAGGTAGCTTACAGGCCTTTGTGTATTACTTACTAACTTGTAGGTTGTAGCTTGTAGGTGTGGCGCCAACACGAGTGGCAACATTTCTGGTAGCTCTGTGGTAGTTTTAAGCTGTTTATTGTTTTATTAGATTAGATTAGATTAGATTCAACTTTATTGTCATTGTGCAGAGTACAAGAACAGGGCCAATGAAATGTAGTTAGCATCTAACCAGAAGTGCAATATATCACATTATTTACATAAAGTGCAGAAGTAACAGTGACCAGTGCATAGAATAGTGGTGAGTGTAAACATATATACAAAATAAATATGTTATGATGGGGATGTGAGCTTGGTTCCTAGTCCGTCTGAAGTCTATGATGATCTCCTTTGTCTTGTGTGTGTTGAGTACCAGGTTGTTGTCGTGGCACCATGAGGAAAGATTCTGTACTTCTTCCCTATAGGCCGTCTCATCATTGTCTGTGATCAGGACTATCACAGTGATGTCATCTGCAAACTTGACTATGGTATTCGAACCATAAACAGGCACACAGTCATGGGTAAAGAGGGAGTACAGTAATGGGCTCAAAACACAGCCCTGTGGAACGCCAGTGTTCAGGGTGATGTGTGATGACTGGAGGTTGCCTAGTTTAACGGACTGGGGTCTATTAGCCAGGAAGTCTGAGATCCAGTTACAGAGTGATGTGCTGATTCCCAGATGGTTGAGTTTGGATATCAGCATGGATGGGATCACTGTGTTGAATGCTGAACTAAAGTCATTGAAAAGCATTCTCACATATGAGTTATGACAGTCCAGGTGGGTCAGTGCAGTGTGTAGCGCTGTGGAGATAGCGTCCTCAGTGGATCTGTTGCTACGGTAGGCGAACTGGTGTGGATCCAGCGTAGCAGGCAGGCAGGACTTCAAGTTAGAAAGAACTAGTTTATCTAGTTTATCAATTGGTTAAGAACAGTGTCTTGGATGTCCAGTACACTTAATTTGATGTCATTCCTCAGTTACACAGTACATCATGAACAATTTTGGAAAAACTGGTTTAAATGTGTTTAATTCAGGTTCGAGATTGGAATGAGGAACTTCAGAGCACCAGAGAGCTTCCACGCAAAACCCTCACTGATCGTCTGTTGAGAGACAGAGCCATCTTCAAGGTGAAGCTAGAGAATTTAAATATCAGCCACTTCACGGGAATGAGCAATATATTTTATCAGGAAAGCAGAACTATCACATTTTTCACAAATATTATAACCAAAGTCATTTACATTACATTGATGTGGATGTGGTTCAGGTGGTGATAAGAAACTGGGCTCAAAATGTCTAAAACACAGATATATCTATAATAATTTAATTGACTATCCAAAATACACATATTTTAACTCTTCTTCTGAGTTTTGTATATAATGTTGCTAAAATGTAGGCTAACAAATATGAAAGGTTTTATTTGTACTATTTTATCTAACATATCATTGTCTGAATCTCAAGGATTGAGTTATGCAGATTTTTTATATGATTAATTAAGGAATATTATTCACTTCCAAATTCCAAATTTTGTTTTTGTCACTGACTCTCCTCAGGCTAACAGTGACTTTGTCACTACTGCCACACAAGGTGCAATGGCAGTGATTGATGGCAATGTGATGGCCATCAACCCTAGTGAAGATCCACGCAATCAGATGTTTATCTGGAACAGTATCTTCTTCAGCCTGGGCTTTGATGTTCGAGAACACTATCAGGATCTGGGTGGTGAGGCTGCAGCTTACGCTGCATCAACCGTTGACCTGAATGGTGTAAAAGCCTACAGTACGGTGGATGCAGATGGCCTGTTTGTGCTCGGCACTGTAGTGGTGGACTATCGAGGTTATCGTGTAACTGCACAGTCAATCATTCCAGGCATTCTAGAGCGAGGCCAGGAGCAAAGTGTCATCTATGGTTCCATTGACTTCGGCAAGACTGTTGCCTCTAATGAGAAGTAAGTATGTTCTTGTTCCTGTAACAAAACCTCATATCACTAAAGCAATAGAATGAATATAAATAAACATATAATCTTATGCAAATGTTTGCACAGTCCTGGTAAAATGAAATGCCTTGTTGACTTTTTTAACACATCATCTGCAAAGAGCAAAATGTGTTGAATTTCACGTAACTGAAAAAGTAAAACATTATAAAACAATATAAAATATGCCATGGTCACATTTTGTGTTTTTCTTTTCTTCTAATATGTTCGGCCAATAAACAGCGTATACACAGCAGTGTGTTCTCTGTAGAAGATGTGTTAACATTCTTTATTTAGAAAATAAAATGCATTAATATGGTGGACATAATTAGAAGAACATTGTTTGGTTCCTTACTTTTTATTAAAGTCCAGGATGTGATACAGCAAACCTGGATCTTAAAATGTTTCATTTTGTAAAAGTAAATTACTATAAAAACAGTGATAAAATGAAAACATAAAAAGGCATGAAAAATACCACTTTATGTGTAATGAATGTAAAATGACAGTTTACCTTTTTAAATTGAATTATGAACCTAAATTAACTATGTTAAGTTTTTGACACTGAAATTCCAAATATCCACCAAGGCCAAGGCTTGGACTCTTATAGTGTATCATTTCTTGTCACACCCCCGCCTTAGCCTCGTCTATGTATCTACCTCTTGTCCACGTGTTCCTGGTTTATTTACATTTGCCATGTGCTTTTGCATGTCTCCCACACTCACATCATGTCCCCATGTGCTTTGTTTGTTTATGTCTTCCATGTGTCTTGTTCACGTTCTGTCTCCACCCCCAGCCAAGTCATGCCATCTCATTAATAGCACCTGTATCTATGTGTTGATTAGTGTTTGCTATAAAGGTTTGCTATAGTGTTTGCTATAAATGTTTCTGAGTCCTTTGTTCATCATTAATTGTTCATACTGTTTGTGAATGTGCATGTACATGTGTACTTCATTCACAGTTCTACCGCAGTGTTGTTTTGTTTCATAGTCACAGTGTTCAGTTGTGTTTCTTGTATAATAAAAGTCTTGCTTTTGGACCCCACCTCTGCATCCTCTTCTCCTGCTTCAGTTCCATCATCACATTTGTTTTCTCTAAGATGAATTGTTAATAACATTATTTAAACAGTTTTACATAAAATTATCTTTCTGAACATCCCAAGGTACCTGGAGTTGCTGGACAAACCCAGCAAGCAGCTGAGAGTGCAGCGCCACCTAGTGCTCAACAAAGATGACACTACTGTAGAGTTGTGCTCCTCTGTAGAGTGTAAAGGCATTGTGGGTAACGATGGTCGTCACTACATCCTGGACCTGCTGTTCACATCCCCACCTGATCTCAACTTCCTGCCTGTGAAAGGGGAGGAGCTAAAGCGTGAGTGTCAGGAAATGGGTTTCCCACGGCAACACCCACATCGCTTAGCCTGTCTGAGGCAAGAGCTGATCGAGGCTTTTGTAAAATACAGGTGAACATCTTTCTTTACATGTAGCTATTACTGTACATAATGTAGGTATATTACATGTGAAGGAGATGTATTGACTTCTATAAGCAATTCTTCCCTGGAAATTGTTCCCTGGAAATTCCCTGGAAGTAGATAAAAATAACCCAGTTAAACAAATGAGACAAAAATATTATACTGGGTCATTTATTTATTGAGGAAAATTATCCACTGTGACACATTTGTGAGTGACATATGTGAACCTCTACGGTTAGCAGTTAATTTGAAGGAGAAATTTGAGTCAGGTGTTTTCAATCAATGGGATGGCAATTAGGTGTGAGTGGCCACCCTGTTTTATTTATAGAACAGGGATGTATTAACGTTTGCTCTTCACAACGCATGTTTAAGACCATTGTTTTCCTCCCCAAGAGTGGTCGACCAAAAAAGATCACTCTAAGAGCAATTTGTGTAATAGTGAGTGAGGTCACAAAGGACCCTAGGGTAACTTCTAAGCCACTGAAGGCCTCTCTCAATTTTCTAATGTTAATGTTCATGAGTCCACCATCAGGAGAACACTGAACAACAATGGTGTGCATGGCAGGGTTGCAAGGAGAAAGCCACTGCTCTCCAAAAAGAACATTGCTGCTCATCTTATATGGGTATATATAAGTGACATTTGCTGGTATGTTTTAGTAGCTCAGGATATCTGATGTTGCTTAAAATGGTCTCATTATCATTCTAAAGACACTAAACAATAGTTTCTGTAGTGCTGTTCTAGACACTCAAAATATTTTATCATTTGGAACAGACATTAGGCTCACCTCAGCCACCACCTGTAGTCAGCATACACTTAGATGATGCTACAGAAGACAACCCACACCAGAATGCTCACCACACATTAGCTATAAGAAAGAGGTGAGGAGAGACTAAGCCAATTTTTGAAAATAGGGAAGATTTGGAGTTGGAAATGTAGGCATTTTTTTCCATTTATACAGTACAGTGTCCCTGTCACTGCAATAAGTCATTGGGATCCAGAACCTAGGATCATAGGAATAATTATTTCCTGTTGTCTCCACCAACACTACTTTCAGCAGCCATACAGTGTTCTTCTAACCAAGGGGTGTCCAAATCCAGTCCTGGATGGCCAAATTCCTGCAGAGTTTGGTGATCTTCCTGATCAAACACACCTGATTCAGCTCAGCAGTTAATGAGCAGGTTTAATTGTAGTGTCAGAGCAGAGAAATCACCAAACTCTGCAGGAATTCAGCCCTCCTGTTCTAACCAGACCCAAACCTGCTTAACATCAGTGAATTTGCATGTTATGCTATGCAGCCGCTAACCTATTTATTTTAACTTTTGTTCCTTCAGATATCGTTTACTTACAGGGTCTGAATTAGAGCAAGAAGGCAACTGCATCAGTGCTGCTGGATTTCCTCTGAGAAACCACAGCCCAAATGCACCTCTAAACATCTCCATCCAGCATACAGAAGATGCTACTCTACACACAGCTCTCCAAGGGGACAGTTCCACCAAAGGGACTGTGCCTTCTTCCTTCAGAAACTCCTTTGATATACGCTTTAACCCTGACATTTTCTCACCAGGTGAGCTGATTACTGGGCTGGTAACAGTATTGTGATTTTTCAAAGGCAGCATGAATTTACTGAGATAGAAATTTAGCCAGATTTAGCAAATAATGACAGAGCAAAATGTGCAAAGTGAATGATGTGCTTGGTGAATGATTACACTTCTCAACGTTTTCCCATTACAGTGTAAATTAATTCACATATTTACATACATACATCATTCATTTATGTTTTTATATATAGGTGTGCGTTTTCCAAAGGAAAGTTCTAAGGATATTCTGGAGCAGAAGCAGCTTTTAAAGGATGCTGTAGCATTCCTCATTACCAATCAGATCCCTGCTTTAGTGAGTATCATTGTCAACAGCATTGAAATCTGTAAATACACTATATACACTATGTGTCATAAAGTATGTTCACCCACCTTCAATGTCCCAATGTCAGAAAACAACAGCACATTTGTATATCCTTAATTTCAAGGAGATGATTAAGTATCTGCTTACTTTTGCTCATACGTGTGTTTGGTCAAAAGGTGAAAAATGTCTCCTGATTTATAAATAATGATGATGATTTCCGCTGGTCCCGTAGATTAAGAGCTGTATCGATCACACCACAATGCCCATGGATGGTGCCACATTGACTGAAACTCTACATCAGCATGGCATTAATGTTCGATACTTAGGCACAGTACTGGAGTGTATTGAGAAGACTCCCCAGAAACACAGACTGGGTCACGTTTATGTGAGTGTGTTGGTCATTTTCTGTCATAAATTATGACAGATTATACATTTCTTAATGCCATATACGTAGATATTAATTATACCATCATCTATAACTTTATACACTCACTGGTTGTTCATATACCTTTTATCATCACTCATCCATTTTATCATCTTCACTGAAACAATTACAGACTGTGGTCCATCTGATCATCTGTTTACACTTTGATAGCCATGCTGTTCTTCAATAATCAGGACCACGACTGAGCAGATATTTGGGTGATGGATTATTCTCTGCACTGGTGGGACACTTATATGGTGGTGGTGTGTTAGTGTGTGTTGTTCTGTTATAAGTTGATCAGACACAGCAGAGCTGCTGATGATTTAAAGACCTCAGCATCACTGCTGGAGTGAAAATACAAATTTTTATACAAACCAAAACTATGATGCCAATCGCAGCCTGTAGGCAGTGACCTGTGACCAATGAAGGATTAGAGAATGACCAAAACTAACGGTGCAGCAACAGATGAGCTACTCTCTCTAACTTTACATCTACAAGGTGAACCAACAAGGTAGGCGTATCTAACAGAGAGGACAGTGAGCTAACATAGTGTTTAAAATCTCCAGCATCTCTGCTGTGTCTAAATAACCACCACATCAGTGTCACTGTACTGCTGAGATTGATCCATCACTTAAATAATTCCTGCTCTGTGGGGGTCCTGTCCCTTAAAAACAGGGTTAAAAGAGGCTAATAAAGTATAAAGAGAAACAGATGGACTACAGTCTGTAAGAACTATAAAGGGCACCTCTATGGTCAGTAGAGCTGATCAAATGGACAGTGAGTGTAGATACAAGCTATGTGTACCTAATGTAGTGGCCAGTGTGTGCATAATTGAGTCACATGTTCTTTTCGTTCATGTAGAGAATTGCTCTGTGTGAGCTGATCACCCGATGCACGAAACATCTCTTCAGGCCATACTTGCTGGTGAATGTTCAAACATTTCTACATTTATATATATATTTTTTTGCATTTTGATATGAATCACTTTGAATATCACAAAAAGTGCACTTAATATTGCTTTTACTTATTTTGTAATCAGGCTGTGGAGCCATCTGCGCTGTCTGCCTCAGTCAGCCATTTCCTCAACTGCTTCCTCAGCTCCTCACCTGATGTGCCAGGGATGCAGCAGATGGACAGACTGGCATCCAGGCGCAGGAGCCGGCGGAGGCGGAGCCGGGGCTCAGTGGGTGGGGCAGTGACGACCTGGTCTGGCCTGACCTCCAGTGAGCTCTGGAGAATGATCCAGGCTGAGGCTCTGGAGTACTACCACTACAGCCTGCCATGGTGAGGACCAACGATACTCTGTTTTAAACAGCAGCTTATCAGCAAAATTCTCTAAAGTTGTAACTTCATATCAGAAAGATAAAAAAAATATATTGTGTCAAACAGAATCTTACTCCTCATACATTTAGACCGTTTCTATTTGTCAGGAAATATTCACACATCTAAAGAGCACCTGGAGTTTACATGTGTGTATTCCCTCAAGTCCAGCTGTGCATTTAGTGCTTGTAAACTGTGCCCTTCAGAGCCACACTCCAGGTCAAAAATATGGAAGTGAATACTGATTTTGAAAGGTGTTTTTAAGTGAATTTGCCTTCTATGTTAACCAAAGAGCCTAAATATTTTATTGGTGAGCAGTGATACACTCTTGCTCTAGCATAATTATATTGGAAAAGAATCAGATTTGTCCTTAAAATAGTTTCTATTAAATTTAATTAATAATTAAATAAATGCCAGTGATATACACAGTAAGGTTAATAAGTCATATTAATTCATTTTTTATTAATTAATCAATTAATTATTGTTTAGCACATTGTAATACTTTGTTGGGGGCAGCCATGGCCTAGTGATAAGGATCTTGTCTTGTGACTGGAAGGTTGCCGGTTCGATCCACAGACAGGACATGACTGAAGTGCACTTGATCAAGGCACCTAACCCCAGTGGATAAGGGCTGCCCACCACCTCTGGCACAAATTCAATTCTCACAGCTTAGTGTGTGTGAGTGTGTGTGTGTGTGGGGGGGGTTCACGGCACGAATGGGTAAATGTGGAGGTCAAATTCTGTTGTGTGCAATACCACATTGGCAAAAAGGTGAACCTTAACCTTAGTAATGCTGAATATGGGTTAAGACAATAATACACTTGAGTATCACTGTGACGTTGTGGGTGGATGATGAGAGAGGCAGGATGCAGTGGTGGAATCCAAAGCTGAGATTTATTGGTGATGACAAACACAATTAAACAAAAGACTGTGGCTACAAGAACAAAATAAATACATATTAACCCATGAGTATTAAAGGTCTGGGAAACACAGGGATGACTAAATAGACAACATCAATGAGGGTTAATGACACAGCAGTCTTGACGTTATTCGGGAGGTGGAGACATGAACAAGAATTTAAAAAAATGCACATTTATGTGGTCATAGACAGAGAGATGGGTGATGCTGAGGTGGGGGGCGTAACAATCCCAATATTATGTTTTGTGATACTGTATTGTCAAAAGCACAGCACTGATTTTTAATTAATGCTTTACATGCAAAGCTTGGAGACAGACCATATTGTGTTTAAACCCCAGTCCACTAAATAGCAGTGCTTTTTCTACCTTCAGCCATTAAATTCTAGTTCATGTCTAATCTTTACTGTATAGTAGTGTATTGAATTGAATGCCTATATCATGATTTGTATCATATCACCATTGCCAGTAGATGTTCATAATAGAATTTAAATCCATTTCATATCAAACTTTGTTCTTCAAGTTACACTATGTTTAGCACAAGCTCACTATAAAATGTATTTACAGGTACAGTGCACATGTACTTCATAAACTGGGCAATTCCGTGTATTCTAATACAAACCGGATTCCAAAAAAGTTGGGACACTAAACAAATTGTGACTAAAAACTGAATGCAATGAAGTGGAGATGGCAAATGTCAATATTTTATTCGTAATAGAACATAGATGACAGATCAAAAGTTTAATCTGAGTAAATGTAACATTTTAAAGGAGAAATATGTTGATTCAAAATTTCACATTGTCAACAAATCCCAAAAAAGTTGGGACAAGTAACAATAAGTGGCTGGAAAAAGGAAATTGAGCATATAACGAACAGTTGGAAGACCAATTAACAATAATTAGGTCAATTGACAACATGATTGGGTATAAAAAGAGCTTCTCAGAGTGTCAGTGTCTCTGAAACCAAGATGATAAGAGGATCACCAATTCCACCATTGTTGAGCAGAAATACCAGAATAGTGTTACCCAGCGTAAAATAGCAAATACTTTTAAGTTATCATCATCAACCGTGCATAACATCATCAAATGATTCAGAGAACCTGGAACAATCGCTGTGCGTAAGGGTCAAGGCCGTAAAACTCTACTGGATGCTCGTGATCTCCGG
>BRDA01012431.1:36153-55260 GCA_036984385.1 Crenuchus spilurus | reverse complement strand
TGTAGTATAGTATAGTGTGGTATAGTATAGTGTATTATATAATACTGTAGTATAGTATAGTGTAGTGTAGAATAGTGTGGTATAGAATAGTGTAGAACAGTGCAGTATAGTATGGTGTAGTGTAGTGTAGAATAGTGCACTGTAGTATAGCATAGTGTACTATAGTGAAGTGTTCTGTTGTGCAGAATAGTGTAGTGTAGAATAGTGTGGTATAGTATAGTGTATTATATAATTCTGTAGTAAAGTGTAGAACAGTGCAGTATAGTATGGTGTAGTGTAGTATAGTATATTAGAATAGTAGCTGGTAGCTTTGATATTGTTAAAGTTAATGCTGGTCTGTATAAACTGCTGGTCTGAGAGTGTTACTGACCACTGTCCTGTCCGGTGTGTGTCAGTTCCCGGCAGGGTGCTGGTAAAGTGCGCCATAAGCGACAGGCTCTGCAGGACATGGCTCGACCTCTGAAACAGTGGCTCTACAAACACCGGGATAACCCGTACCCCACCAAAACAGAGAAAATATTGCTCGCTCTCGGCTCTCAGATGACCCTAGTGCAGGTGAGAAAACACCACATGCACACACACACACACACACACACATACACACACACACACTGGACGATTCACTACAGGGATTTATGGCCTGTGACGTTTGTAGATCTTTGTGTGTTTTTAATCCCTACAGCAGGTTTAAGTGTCCTGGTGTTTAAGAGAGAACGCATTCTTCATCTCTCTTCATCTCTCTCTTTACATCTCTCTCCCTCTCTCTCTCACTTTCTTTCTTCCTCTCTCTCTCTACCTCTCCTTCTCCTCTTTATCTCCAAGACGATCTCTTTTACCATCCATTTCAGTTTCTATTTCTGCCACATAAAGCTGGAGAGTCTGGACATCAAGTAGACCAAGTCCATCCAGACCAAGTAGATTTCTGAGACTCTTCAAAAGCAGCAAAATGTGTTGGTTTGTGGTTGGTGAAGGTTGTTGGTGAATCTGTGCACTAGGAGACTAAATACAACCAAAAGTCGTAGTTTTCAACATCTTTGTGTAAAGTCATGGAAATCTGAATAGGGCTAAAATGATCCGATGAGCTCTTAGTTAGCAAACAGTAGATAGACAGACAGACTGATGATTGATCAGTCGATCACTTTATTAATCCCAGGGGGAAATTTGTGTATTACAGCAGCACAAGTACAATAAGAAGCAAGAGCAAAAGTAGACATGCATTCAGTCTGTATTTTTCTCCGAGGAGGAGAAAAACACAGACATGGTGGATCTGGATGTAAATAAAAACACAGGATCTCCTGTAAACGAAGAGAGTACCCCAGAACTTGCATTGAAAACTTTTTCATAATATTCACATTTTGTGATGTTTGACTGTGTTTATCATAAAACAATGGAAACTTCCACTTAGTGAGAATTCAGAGGAAATAATAGAGGAGGTGAAAATATTGAGGTTTACTGTATATTGTATGCTTGTCCCACCACAACATACTCAGATTCAAGCATCGCTGAAAGCCTGTGGAGATCCACATCACAGAGCTCGGTGAACATGTCAGGCTAACGTTAGCACTCACTCCGAGCTGGACTAATGGCTTTGGGAAGTCTGCAGCATTTGTCATTGGCTTCTATTTCAATTTCATTCTACTAATCTTTTGAGCCCATATGCTTTTAAGCAGAGCTCAATCGCATACCACGTCCAGCCCGGTCTCACAGTGCCTCATTTGTTTTCTCTGTAGACCACTGGCTTCCATCTCCCGTATTAAAGCTGAAGGCCATCCAGTGAGGAGTGCAGCAGTTAGACTTTCTCTGAGCAGAATACGATCTCTAAATAAAGACGAGATCAGAAAGTTCAGGGCCTAGCAGGAGTAAGTACTTTAGCATAAAGAAGTGCCCCAGCGCAAGGCCTGTCATAAGCCGCTTGAAGTCTATTGGGCATGAAAAGTTATTCTAGTATAACATCTAATGGTCTCTGGTCTCTGTGAAATGGAGAAGGCCGGGTCAAATAGCACTTTTATTGCATAAAGACAGACAGCGTGTGGACAAAGAGCAGTATTATTAGACAGGGATGGCGCAGGCCAGAATAAGCACCCCGGTTGTCGGTGTCTCAGTTGGAGAAGCTTTAATGGAACGTTACATTCGCAGCGCTCGCCGGCAGCTTTGGGCGTCCTGAACATTAAGCAGTGTCCTTGTGAATGGTCATGACCAACGCTTAATGAATAAAGCAGTGTGTCTATGAGTATGAGGCACATTTAGAGACTGGATGCTGTAGTAGTGCATCTTCAAAAATGTGATTATGGATGAAAAATTATAAATTTATTAATGCTGATACTGTCAATAATAAATAAAACTTCAAATGAAATAATGTAATCATTTGACATTATCATTGGATTTATGATTTTCATGATTTATAAGCCAAACTGAACAAAAAAGACTTGAAATATGTCATGTAATTAATATAAAATATGAGCATCTTTTTAAAATTAAATACTGAAATCAAATATCTTCACAATATTCCATTCTAATGGTAACCAATCGGGCCACCCATCTTCTAGAACTCTCCCAATCACTTGCAATGTCCTTGACTCTAGAAGGGTAAAGGCTAGCACAGACCTCCTCTAATGCATGTGAAGTCAGGCTCCGCCTCTTTTCCATCTGCAGCTGATATGTCATTGCTGGGCAGTCAATGCACTCGGACAACAGCGCAGGATCCCCAGCTCTGATATATTGGCTGGCAGACGCCTGAGCAAGCTGACATTAATTAGTAGTGCCATCTACGCACCCAGAGAAAGCATAGCCAATTTTGTTCTCTCAGTCCTGGCTGTCAAAGGCAAGCAGCATGACCGGGATTCAAACTCATGACCTTCTGATCATAGTGTCAGCGCATTAATCGTAACGTGACTTTTTAAGGTTAGCTGAGCCAGGTAAGCTAATTGCCGTACCGGTAGTAAATAAATGTACCTGTTTCATGAAAACACAAGCACAGAGTAGGATTTATGTATGTACAGTAAATGGGGCATTTAATGAATAGCATATTGAGAGATTATTTTATCTGATTATTATACATTTTAATTCATAGTTTAAATGCAAAAATTGGTGGCAGATTTTGTTGTGTTTAGACTCCAGACCATCATTTCCTGTCTACAGCCATTATACTCTTCCAGTGTAAGTATAAGGCTGCACTGCTAACCTTAGCAGTGGAAAACCTACACTGTAAAACATTATATCAGCTTCAACTTAAAAACTTAAGTTCAAAAGCTGCCTTAAAGTTTTAAGTTAAATGAAATCATTATTTCTATTTACTTCAACTCAAGACTTTAAGTTGAGTTTGGCTTTGAATTGAATGATCCCAGCACTATGTTGTCCATTCACAGAACAGTTAATAGTAATTTAGAGTTAAAGGCAATAATAGTGATGATAATATTAACATGAACCATGTTAACTGATAGAGTAGGATTAATAAATGAGTAATGAAATCATAATAAACAGACAGAATGTTGTGTAACTTCTTATAAAAAGTATAAATGGCTTGTGATGAGGGAGGAGTGTAATGGTCAGTCAGGAATAACTGTGTGGAGATGCTCATTGTCCCTCTAGTGGTGACATGTTGCCACAGATTTTGATCTGATAGAGGCTGATTGCCTTTTGCCATGTCTCATTCCTCTCTCTCTCTCTCTCTCTCTCTCTCTCTCTCTCTCTCTCACACACACACACACACACATACAATTTTTCACTTGCTCAATTATCAATTCAATTCTCTCTCACTCACTCATTCTCTTGCATTCTCTCTCTCTCTCTCTCTCTCTCTCTCTCTCTCTCTCTCAGGTGTCTAACTGGTTTGCAAATGCACGGCGGCGATTGAAGAACACGGTGCGTCAGCCGGACCTCAGCTGGGCTCTCAGGATTAAACTCTATAATAAATACGTCCAGGGCAATGCTGAGAGACTCAGCATCAGCAGTGATGACTCCTGCTCAGAAGGTGTGACACACACACACACACACACACACACACACACACACACACACACACACACACATTATATACAAGTGCAGATTTGACTGCCTCAAATTAATATAAACTACCCTTCATCTGATTCAGAACATCAAATAGCGTGAATTTGAGTGCAGCTGATGAATCTGTTTCAGTGCCTGAAAACAAGTGCACATTCAGATTATTTGAAGCAGCTGAATGGCACATCTGTTCTCTCTTTAACTGATTGGTAGTCTGATTCCTGGTGATGCCATAGCCATCTGTGATTTTCATTCCATGAGAGCAGAATTGGCCTTGTTCTCTCTCAGGGTGGGTAACTTCTGTAACAGTGTGATGCAGTTAGTTAGTGTTCTGCAGTGTGCAAATTAGCTGTGACTAAATTGGGGGAGAATGCTGGGTATTCTTCATTGATGAAGTCGATGAATAACTAATTTTACAGGCAGGTAAGGTCATCATATTCACAGATTCAGACTTTTACTTAAAACGGACACATGAGCGCATGTATGTATACACCAGTTTAACCTAAATATGGAGCTACTCAGTTGATAAATATAAACACAGTGCTGGATTTGAAAACATTGTGACGTGTATGATATAGTGGTGAGTATAATGACTCGTAGCTGA
The DNA here is from genome assembly GCA_036984385.1 of Crenuchus spilurus. NCBI lineage: Eukaryota > Metazoa > Chordata > Actinopteri > Characiformes > Crenuchidae > Crenuchus > Crenuchus spilurus. Next base: position 50,654 of record BRDA01012431.1, on the reverse strand, counting down.
AGCTGAAACAGCAGAATGAAGTAAACATGAAGATTTTGGGCAGCTGTGGAGCACGAGATGTGTTTAGTGTCTCAGTTCCAGAGCTGTAAATCAGGGTTCAAACACTGTGTGTTAGTTGACTGAACAGACGTGTAGACTCACAGACGTGCATACACTGTGATTAACACACCACGATGCAGAGTCAGAAGTCAACCGCACACACATCTGTGCACACACACCCACATATATGCGAACAAACTCTCACACTAATTAAAAAGGCCAGACAGGAGAAAATTACAGGCTGTTAAGAACAACGTTAAGAACAGTCTGTATTGTTCATGTTCCATGTTCTTCTCTACCACCATCATAGACTCCCTCCTCTCTCTAGGGTCAAAGGTCATTTGTGGAAATATCCTCTACAGAGAACATTTTTTCATACACACTGTTCAGCCACGTCATTAAAACCACCTTGTATCTACACTCATTGTCCATTTTAGCTCCACTGACCATATAGGTGAACATTGTAGTTCTACAGTTACAGACTATAGTCCATCTCTGGACTTTATCTTCATTCAGATTTGATCAAATGTACATGGGGTCCTGCCGTAAATTCTTCTTTTAAAGGAGCTCCTAAGAAATCCATTTATCCCTTATTATCTGCTTAACCCCCTGGAGTTTGAGGGTATTTCAGATACTCTGATGTAGTCTGACGTGCCTTGACTTTTAATTTTTTTACAAATTACACCCATCTAAAATTATTTACACAGGCTTTTTTTTCAGCAAACTCAACAACAAGAGTCAAAACAGTCAGAGTGTCAAATTTATATTTTGATTAAATCTGCTCTAAACTTAGACCTTCCAAAAACCTGTTTTCAGATACCAGTGGAATGTCCGGAAGTACCCTGTCATTATCATATGAATGTCAGGTCATGACATTTGGCAGGAAAAAATTGCACAGCTCTCTGACTCGTGTCTCTGCTTATTTAAGCTCCTCTCACAAATATCTAAAACATACATTTGATTCAAGCTATATATCTTTGAAAAGTAAACCATTTAAGGTTTCTGCTGTATGTTTAGTTTTGTTTCTAGGATTAAATCTAGCAGTTATAAGTGTTTTTGCAGGATTTAGTTAACATGCCAATGGCGGGAGCACCAACTCCAGAAGGTTAATCCTAGTCAGGGTTGTGGTGCGTCCCTTCATGGGGCACAGGGCATTACACTATTCTAGCTAAACCCAGGGCATCACGAATCCACCACAGAGTTAGAAATTAATACATTAATATTAATACATATTCACATGCATACACTAAAGAACAGATACAGGACCGAGAAGTGAACACATAACTAATTTTGGAGGTTTTTGCACCTCTATCTCCAAGGAGATGTGGAGTTTGTGTGCTCTTGGGTGTATTTGCCTTGATCTCTGATGGTAGGAGGTGGTTGTCGAGGGGATACTCACTATACACTAAAAGATTCCTTCAGACCCCGTCTGCTGTTAGAAAGCAGAAAAGGCAGGCACTAATGTTCGCATGTGGTTCTGATAAGCAGAGGTTGTGATTATAATTGGATCTGGGCAGGATGACGGTGCTCCATGTCCCAAATGAGGCCGTAAGAAACCTGGCACGGACCTGATCCATGCTTCAATCGGGCCTTGATTCAGCCTCAGTAGAGGAGTCTTTCATCGGCACGTCCTGTCTGTCTGTCTCACTTAGAGCACGGTCTGGAATAGGGGGAGGTTCATCTTTTAATTCACTTTAATCCAATCCAGAAATTTTAATCCACTCAGTAGGTCCTGGCCTGTTTAGGGAAGAAGTGTAGAAGAGCAAGGCTTCCTTTTGGGCGGCTGACCAAAGCAACTAAAGCTGGCATGAGACCACTTATTTTGAAGGAAAGAGTGCCAAAGGAAAGCATCTATATATGTAGAATATCATTTGTGATTTTATTTTTTGGTGTTTTAAGCAGCCCATTCTTGTCAAGTTCAGATTTTAGGCCATACAGTTGATTTACCCAGACTAAGGATACACAAAATACGTTTTTTATTAGCTATAAACCAGCCAATCAGAGCAAATCTCCCACCATTACAGTTCACAATCCCACTCATGGTTCTCCAAACTTTCTATTTGATTACTAATAGCTTAATAGCAGCTATTCGATTAATAAAAACTGCCTTCACAAGCCTCCTCTTTTGAACACTTCTCTTGCATACCTTGCAAATCATCTATCAATGTTCTTCCTTTTCACTTCATTCTTCCTTTGTTTATTGCTCAGTTCTTGACAGTCATGCTTCTCCCACCCCATTTTGGCACTCCAGCATGCTGCCTTGCTATAAACCAGCCAATTAGAGCAGAGTGTGTCAAATTATTCATGAGCCCACCATAAAAGGCAAAACAGCTTGTTTCAGGAAGAGGTTAAATCTAAGGGTTTTCAATGGGCATATAAAACTACATCTTGACAGTTTTCCCCACAATCAAAGTTGCATATCTTTTGTATAAACATTCTGTTGGCCTTTTAAAAGTGACTAAATGAAGTATCTTCTGTTCTTTGTGTTTATAAGCTCTCTGTATCACCTTTGTGCCCTCCTCAGATGGTGACCCTGCAGCTCGGACCCAGCCAGGCGAGTTCAGTAAGCCCATGTATCAGAGCGTCATTAAAAAAGAGGGTGGCGGTATGGGGGTGGGGCTTCGGGCAGCCGCAGAAGCCTCACTGGCCGAGGACTATGTGTCTCCGCCCAAGTACAAGAGCAGCCTGCTTCACCGTTATCTGAATGATTCACTGCGTCACGTGATGGTGACCAACGCGGTGATGGATGCCCGAAAGAGGAACCACTCTGGCTCATTCAGCTCAAATGAATATGATGAAGACCTCCTATCCCCGTCTTCCTCAGAAACAGAAGCCAACTTTGTCTACCGGACGGGTAAGCACTGCCTGCCTTTCAGCCCGGATTAGAAAGCCGTCTCTTTCTCTGCTCTCTGGATCTGATTGTGTGGTTTAAAATGATGTGGAGGTCGTGTTTCCTCTTGGCTGAGGGTTTCTCAGCGTTGGCACTGCAGCAGCCCTTCATTGCTGGATACTTACTGTCACATCACATATATGTTCTTGCTTTTCTTCTCTCTTTTACTCCAACATGCACAATTTTTGTTGTTCTGGCTCCCTACTTCAGCAGATTGGATTTGAAATGAACAAACCACTATCAGGCTAAACTACCAGATGTCAGCTTTCATTTGGTGGTATTTATAGCTATATTAGTTAAACCACATTTATTTTAAACAGTCTTATGTAATGCTCTGTACACCCAGGGTCAGATGTCCTCCTGGTCACATGGTTTGAAAGTGAAAATAGCATCCTCTAAAGAGACCAAGTTTCTGTACTCTTTAAATCACAGTTACTTTTTATTTGCTGAAGGGTTAGAGTGTATATTAATGGCATTTTATGGCATTTAATTAGGGATGCACTGAAATTAACATTTTTGACAAAAACCGAACCTTGTTCTTCATTTATATAAATAATTATACAAATTTTAACTAAACTATTTCCCAAAATAAGTCTTTTTGGTCAAGAATGAATGTCTGTCATTTAATAATTTGGTTGGACATCATTAGGTTTAATAACGAGTTTAACTGATTATTCTTTTGTATTTGTATATAAAACAAAGACAATAATATATGAATATGTATGAAGATGCATATATGTTACATTATTACTAATATTTGATTGAAACATGAAACAAAATAATGAAAATGTCTAAAATAAATGACGGAGGCCACATGGATGTTTTGTATGTTTAAGGTGAATGTCATTGGCTACAGACATTGAAACACATTTCTTCCAGTAATTGTGAGACAGTCCCTAACACTGCAGCCACCAGAGCACAAACACAAAGCTAAGCGGCTCTATGTTGGTTTCATCATAACAAGTGCAGTTTAGTAAAGGTTGTGCTTGTAGTTTGATGTTTTCTTCAATTTCATCACCAAACTGTAACTGTGCTGATGAATCTGTATTTTGTTAACTGGTGAGGAAAAGTGCCATTTTGAATGTTAAACTAATGTCCAATATTAAACTAACTTTACCAGTTAAGTTATACTCTGGCCCCTGTTTACAACCTGGAACTGGAAAAAGCTAACAGTTTTTTTTTACTTATTTTTGCCATTTTCAGCTAAATAATTTTGGTTGCCATTTATTCAGTGTATCCCTCCAATTAATAATGCCATATTTAACTTTGCTCCCTGTAGAGGATATGGTTACCTATTTTCACCTATAAAATCAGTGTAATAGGACTGGGCTGCGTAATCCTCTGCATACGACTGTACACATTTTCCAAACCTAACAAGATCAAAGTCTTGGGCTAGTTGTTTGTTGGTCAGCTGTGTGCCGTCACATCATTAGTTCAGGGACAGGAGCTCTAACAAATTAAGTTGGTTCTAAATGTGGCATACACAATGTGTCCAAATGTTTGTGGACACCCCTTCTAATGGATGCATTCACCTCCATGTACAAATACACACACACAGCTATTCTAGTCCCTATAGATAAATATTGCCAATAGAATAGTACTAAACATGAACCTATTGGCACCATGTCTAATGCCAGGTGGGCTAGAGGGGTATGAAGCCCCCCAGCATTGAGCGGTGGAGCTGTGAAACGGTGTCCTTTGCTCCATTCAGTACTTTTGTATATATATCATTTGTGAATATGTATATAATATTTCTTAAAAGCTTGAAAGTGACTCTAAGTGACAGACATAGTGCAGGTCAGTAGGCGAAAGAGTTGAGAGCTTTTCTGTAAATGTTTGTACAGTTTATAAGACGTTTAAGGTTATGTGAGTCCATATTTTGTCTTGCTGAGATATAAAGCTCATGCTGACGGTAAACACGGCTTTCCTGCTGTAGACTTGAGCTCGCTGACTCTCCAGCCTGCGTGAATCCTTCATTAATCAACCAAGAGTCTTATACTCTCTCATCCCTTCTTCTCCTTATATCTCTCTATCTCTCTCTCATTCTCTGTGTCCCTCACTCTCTAAACTGAGGTGTGGACACATAGACACAACAATGTCTAGAGTTACATTCACTCACAGCAACCACTGCAACAGCACTGCGAACAGAAGATAGTTCTCAAGGCCAGTGAGTGTGTGCGTGTGTGTGTGTGTGTGTGTGTGTGTGTGTGTGTGTGTGTGTGTGTGTGTGTGTGTGTGTGTGTGTGTCCACAATATATTCCTAATTCAATTTCTACTAGAGTTTATACAAGTAAGTCTCATACTCTACCTTTAAGGAAACGTTGGTTGTGTGGTGTCTGAATGTCGTGTGTGTGTGTGTGTGTGTGTGTGTGTGTGTGTGTGTGTGTGCGTGTGCGTGTATGTGTGTGTGTGTGTGTTTGGCATTATGCATAACAGTGGTTTTCAGTGTGTTTTTGTATCTTATTACAGCAGTCTCAGTTGATGATGGTGTGTGTATGCGTGTGTGTGTGTGTGTGTGTGTGTGTGTGTGTGTGTGTGTGTGTGTGTGCTGTAAGTCTGTGGTGTGTTGGTTGCAAAGGAATTTCCATCTCATACTCTGAATGAACATATTTGAGATCATCTTTAACTTAATCCTTATATAACACCTGCTCTCTCTCTCTCTCTCTCTCTGACTCTCTCTCCATCTATCTCTATTTCTCTCTCTCTGTCTCTCACTTTCTTAGTGTGTCTCCATTTCTCTCTCTCTCTATCTGTTTGTTGGTCTCTCACTTTCTTTCTCTGAGAGTGTCTCTACATCTCTTTCTCTATCTCTCTCTCTCTGCCTGTTTCTTACTCTCTCTTTCTTTGTGAGAGTCTCTCCATCTTTCTCTCCCTCTCTCTATTTGTTCATTTCTCTCTTTCTCTCTGAGTCTCTCTTCCTCTTTCTTTATCTGTATTTCCTCCATATTTTCTCTGTGAAACAGTGAATGTTCCTTTAACATCATCCTGTACAAACTTAAATATGTTGTTCTGCATGTTTATATCTATTTTACTCATTTTATCACTGAAAACTTAAAATGTTATATACAGGACATTTTGCACAGATCACATTTTATGGGTTTTTTTTAGTTGTTGTTTTTTTTCCCCCAAAAAAACTGTAAACGTTGAGTTAGCTGTGCAGATGTTTGTGCTCTGTGGACAATGTATTAACTTAGAAAATCTATAAAACTTAATTTAACCAGAGATGTGTGCAGCATTTTAATGCCTGGTACAGTCTTATAATAGAAATGACTTACCAACATCATAAATGCACCAGAGCTGACCTGAATACCATTTTTTGTGCTCCAGAGCTTCAACACTAATCTACAGTGTAGAGGTGTGCAGGTTTTTATCAAATGTAACATTACTATTTAAACAGCTTCATTAAGGCAGCTGGACTACAAACACCTGAGTAACTAGAATAATCACAGACCTTTATGCCATCAGATAGTCTCAATGTCAGAAATGTTCATATAATAAACTATTGTGCAAACTGACATTTAGTATTTTATATGTAAATTAACTTATTTACCTTGTGTAACCCCAAGTAATCTGATTAATGGCTATGTTAAGGGATCTTAGGGTGGGAAATTTTGGGCTGTAACTGCACAGATGTTTTGAAAGTAAAGTAAAAGTAAAGTAAAAAAAAATGGTTACACCTTCCCCCTATTTTAGACTGACCCCCTATTTTCCCCTATTTCAGATTTCATCAAGCCCCGCCCTCCCCCTGCACCAGACTGACAATCATCACCAAGCTCCACCTTCCCCCTATTCATACTGACAATCATCACCAGGCCCCGCCTTCCCCCTATCCCAGATTGATATTAATGCCCCACCCCCATGTACTAACAGTCGTCACCTGGCCCACCTCTCCACCCCAGACTGAAAGTTGTCTGTATTTATACACTAAGCTACATTAACTTGTTGTGGCTCCTACACTATATTTATCCCAAAACACCCGAAAATAATCTAAATCTCAAAATTAAAAGCTGAATACCTACCCAAAAAATATTTAAGTGTTACTGTACATATTAGACTCCAACTCTAAAAAGCAGCTGTTTGTGATTTATGAATAGTTAAAGTTAGAGTTGACAGTGGTAATTATTACTCTTCATGTTGCTTTTAGCTTTTAGAGGGAGCTTTAAAGTGTGCTGAGTGCAGCTGTGTGATTGGATGTTAACTCCTGTGCACTTGCTGCTTATTTTGACTGAGGGTTTGTACTCAGGACTGAAATAACTTTATGTTCTTATGAGAATAAATGTGATTTAGTAAGTGATGCTGAAGTTTGCTGCTTATTTGGACTCGGGGGTTATACTCTGAATTTAAATATCAATAATCTGCAAAATGTATACATTTGCTGCAGTAAGTGTCACTGTGTTATAGTGCTTGTTATGATATATTATTGTTATGCTCTCTACAGGAAAACCAGTCCTATGTCTTTTCACGTATTAGTGCTGGTTATGATGCAGGACTATGAATATTGGTGCAGGACTGTTGATCTGCTGATGAAAACCATACACAAATATTGATCATCTTCTATAGTTATCATTTCCTGTTTGATTACAAGTAAATCTAAGAAAGCTGTGTTTACCTTCACCTCACAATAATAAACCATGAGAGCCAATAATGCAGGAATTGTTCACCTAAAATTTAGATTTTATGCAATTTTAAAGACTTTGTTAGAAGAGCTGAGTTTGCTGGAGATGACTGTATATAGTGTACAGTGGTGTGTGTGTGTGTGTGTGTGTGTTTTAGAGGTAGAACATAGGGCTCCTCTTCAGTGTTGAACACTGTGTCTTTGTTCACACAAAGCTCATAACTAATAATAATGTCTTGACTGTGGGTTCAGTGAGATCCTGAAGTATCTGCTCTCCCTGGGAGCTGCTGTGTGTTAGTTTAGTTCATGTTGTTTCTTTTTTTGCTGTGAAATGTGGTTTGAGTTATTTCAGGATGAACAACAAGATTCTGAATTCTCGTCCGGACATAACAACTGTTACGAGCTCCACAGGTCAGAGCTTTTAGACTGTCTGACCAACCAATAAACAACATACTGAGAGACAGAGAGAGAGAGTTTGAGAGTGACACTGAAAGAGCTTGAGAGTGAAACTGAGATAGAGATTGAGACTGAGGGTGAGACTGAAAAAGTTTGAGTGAGACTGAGAGTGAGAGGCTGAGAGTGAGATTAAGAGAGGCTGTCAGAGAGAGTGAGAATGTGAGATTGAAACTGAGGGTGAGATTAAAAAAGTCTGAGAGTGAAATTGAAACAAATTGAGTCTGAGACTGAGATTAAGAGTGTGTAAGAGAGTTTGAGAGTGAGATTGAGAGAGTCTGAGAATTAGATTAAGAGTGTGTAATAAAGAGTATGAGAGTGAGTTTGAGAAAGAGTCTGACATTGAGACGGAGAGATTGAGAGAGTGTAAAAGTCAGAGATTAAGATTGAGAGAGTCTGAGAATGAGATGAAAAATGTGTGAGAGAGTCTGAGAGTGAGACTGAAGAGAGTGAGCATGAGACAGAGATAGAGAGAGTGTAAGAGTCTGAGAGTGAGTTTGAGAGTGAGACTGATCAAGATTAAGAGTGTTTAGATAGTCTGAGAGTGAAATTGAAGCGAGTCTGAGAGTGAGACTGATAGAGATTAAGAGTGTGTAGGCTGAGGCTGAGAGTGTCTGACTTATATTAAGAGAGGCTGTCAGGGAGAGAGTCTGAGAATGTGAGATTGAGACTGAGGGTGAGATTAAGAAAGTCTGAGAGTGAAATTGAAACAAAGTAAGTCTGAGACTGAGATTAAGAGAGTGTTAGAGAGTCTGAGAGTGAGATTGAAGTGAGTCTGAGAGTTAGACTGATCGAGGTTAAGAGTGTGTATAGTCTGAGAGTGAGATTGAAGAGAGTCTGAGAGTGAGACTGATAGAGATTAACAGTGTGTAGGCTGAGGCTGAGAGTGTCTGATTTATATTAAGAGAGTGTTAGAGAGTCTGAGAGTGAGATTGAGACAGGGTGAGATTGAAACAAAGTAAGTCTGAGACTGATATTAAGAGAGTGTTAGAGAGTCTGAGAATGAGATTGAAGAGAGAGTCTGAGAGTGAGACTGATAGAGATTAAGAGTGTGTAGAGAGTGAGAGTGAGACTGAAGAGTGAGCATGAGACAGATTGAGAGTGTAAGAAAGTCTGAGAGTGAGATTAAGAGAGTCTGAGACGGAGTTTGAGAGAGTCTGAGAGTGAGACTGATAGAGATTAAGATTGTTTTGAATCTGAGAGTGAGTTTGAGAGAGTGTCTGAGAGTGAGAATGATAGAGATTAAGATTGTTTTGAATCTGAGAGTGAGTTTGAGAGAGTGTCTGAGAGTGAGACTGATAGAGATTAAGAGTGTGTAAGAGTCTGAGAGTGAGTTTGAGAGAGCCTGAGAGAGATTGATAGAGATTAAGAGTGTTTAGAGTCTGAGAGTGAGATTGAGAGAATGTCTGAGAGTGAGATTGATAGAGATTAAGAGTGTGTAGAGAATGTCTGAGAGTGAGATTGAAGAGTTTGACAGAGCAGAGGTTTGTAAGCATACACATATTACAGAAAGTGTGTAAACATATTGTTATAAAAATGAAAGAAAATGGAAATAAATTTTTTGAATTGTGTGTCGTGTTAAGACACTTTCACTCATTGTCCCTTTTGCTCTCTCTCTCTCTCTCTCTCTCTTCATTGTTACTACATTCCAGAGTATTTTCATACAGCAGGCATTCTGCTGCTTTCAGACTGTTACAGCAGGAGACTGAAATTTCAGCCCTTAGCTGAGTGTCTTGTTACAGCCACTGTTGTCTCACTGTCTCGCTGTCTCTGCACTACGTTAGTGCTCTGAGCACTTTTACTTCAGCTCAAAAAACACTGACAGGTTCACAGCAGCTCTGCTGGTTAGAAGTAACTTAATGAGACAATTGCTGAAGATCTGGGGCTTCTCTCCTTTATTCTGGCCTTCAGTGCCTCTCTGTAGACCATGTGACAGATACACTTAAACATAAAGTGATTCATGTGGTTTGCTTAAGATTTTACTGCTGATGAAAGTTACCAGGGATTGTGATGTTGCCATCCAGAAAGACCAGTGAGCTTACCAGCATCATTTTTGCCTGATGTTGATAATGGAACCTAGTGATAAAACCTTTTTACATACCATATATATAGCTCTTTAAAAATGATCAGTTTCTCTGCTTTTACTACAGCAACAAACATTTGAATATTGAGAAAAAATTCATATTTGTTCATTGAATTCAAAAAAGGTAAACTGTCATATTTAATGTTCATTATATTTAAAGTGACATATTTCAAGCTTTTGGTAATATTGTCGATCAGTTTGACTTATAGCTCATGAAAATCAGAAATCCAAAATCTCAAATAATATTTATTTTGGAGTATATTACTAATTAAACAGTATCAACATTAAACAAGGCTTGAAATAGATCTGTTTACAAGTAATTAATGTAAAATATGAACATTTTCTGGAGATGGAACTAGTATTTATAGGTTTGTGTTTAAGTAAAAAATATTTTACCAGCTAATGTTTTTTTTTTCCAAATTCAAAATGTAAATATTGTAATTTAAACCATTTACAGAAAATGATCACCTGGTCAAAATTACAAAAGTGTTTTCAGACCTGAGTCAGATCTTGAGTACTCCAAAGAAGTGCAATGCAAGTGCATATTCATTTATAAATGCAATACTAATGTTATAATTTTACTTAAAGGAAGAAATCAATATTTAGTGGAATAAACATGAAGAGTGTAGAGACACAGAATCCAAGGTGTCTGAAGTCCAGTGTGCAGTTTCTACAGTCTGTGATGGTTTGAGGTGCTGATGTTGGTCCACTGTGTTTTAAAGTCAACATCTACCAGGATATTTTAGAGCACTTCATGTTTCCATCTGCTAATGAGCTTTATGGCCCACAGTGTCAGCACTACTACTGACTATCATATTACTGTAACTGATTGGCCAGATAACTCCTGAGCTATAAGCCATACTGATCAACATTAAAGCCAAAAAGGCCTAAAATATGTCACATTACATGTGTCACATACATAAATGTCTTCATTGTTGTCATATGACAATGACACTTTACCTTTTTGAATCAACTTGTGAACTTTTTAGTGATTTTTTAAATATATGACTTTATATGTAATAGTGATATTAGGCAGTGCTTTTGTCTTTGTGACTATTTTATTTGGCTTTCTATGAGGTAGCTCTTACATACTATCACCACCACTGTAAACAATCCTATAACACTCCATTTCACACCAAACTTTTCTGAATGACTTTGTTTATAACTTAGTAAAAGAGTTTTGCAGATTAAAAAAAAATCTGGATCAAGGCTCTATATCATGGAAAACCAAAAGACAATTGTACATAAAAAGCACAGTAATATAAAATAAACTAAAATAAAATAAAGAAAGGTGAACTTTGATGGGGATTTCATTGAAAACGAGAACTCAGAGAATTCCAAGGCACATGCCAAGGATTTTATGTCAAATGACGCTTTAACGGGATATTAAATGGCAGGAATCTTGCCCTGTGTTTTTCTTTCATGCGTGGTACCAGATTTCGGTGTGTGATCTGGGTTGCTGTGTAGCATTATGGAGACCAGGCGTAAGCTGAGGAAAGCCTGTGGCACAGCGAGAGACTGTAGGACGATATTCAGTCTGTTTGGGTGGAATTTTGCAGGTCGTGGTTTGGTTATGGAGAAATGTCATAAGCCACATATTGTGTGGATCAAGTTGTTCATAAACTGCTCACCAGATCATTAACCTTCGGCTCATGTATAATTTATCTTGGTGTTGCTTTCACACTGAACAGGTTACGTGGGCCTTCATTTCCATTAGTAATGTGCGCATTATTACAAATCTCACCATGCTTGAGGAAGAATGAAACTCCTCAGATGAAAGACAGATGTTGTAAACGTGTCCACTACTTTGTTAAAAAATAGGAAAAAAGTCTAATTGAAAATTGAAGCCGTTCGGTAAAATGGCTTCTTGGGGAATCTTAGGTTTAAGCTCACTGCCTGTTATGAGTAAATGAATCATAATGGCTGTGTCCATCAATCATTATTATGTGGTCTGAAATATTGATGCAGTCAACAGCAGTGAACGTTTTGCAGGATAAAAGGTTCACTATTTATAGAGTGCTGTTTGGTCTTAATGAGGACAATTCCTTTTAAATGATACGAGATGGCCCAGTACAGTCTAATTACTCCTATTGTCTTTGTGCTCCAGTTCAGGCTGAACGTCACTTTTCCATTGTTAGGAATTCTTTTCTTTGCTTTGAGTTGAAAGGAGAAAGACATGAGTTCATTTGCAAAAACAGACATCTCTTTTTGTCATTTTTCAGTTTCTGAACTTAATTTGAAATTGTCTGTTGCTCTTTACATTGTGTGTAAATTTAATAATGATTAGACCAAAAGAAATGGCCCAAAATGACCACACAAAATTTGTTTTATCTTTGATTGACAGCAATTTGAGTAGATGTAATTTAGGTGATTATTATACAAACTATGTAGCATAAATTATTATATAAATAATATAATATAAATGGTTTTAAATAATGAGTGTAGGCTCCTAAGATTTTTTCCAGTATTTCAGTGGCACTTCATAGTTTAATTCAAAAAGACAATATTCATTACATATGAAGTGACATAATTTGTGTATAGATACGTGTGTGTGTTTATCTAATCAAATCTCAAATTATTTGAATATAAAATTATAAAACATTTGAGTAAATTACATGGTATTGTACGTTTCAATTTAATGACTTCATAATTTTATTTTGGCTAAAAATGAATTAACTATAATTCATGAATTAATTGAACTATATATTTAGAATTTTTATATATCTATAGGATACATATATTCACAGTTATTGAAGTGCACAGTTTAAGTTTTAAAAAATTAATTTAAAAAAGTAAACTCATAAAAATATATATTTTTGTACATATTTCAGTTTCTTTCATAATTTCAACCAAAATAAATGACCCAATTAACTTAGAAATACGTCTGGTTCCATTGATCTCCATTAAAAGCAAAGTAAGTATTTTTCTTCTCCTGTAAAGCTTTCATTTTGGAGGATATCTGTTTTTGCAAACAAACTCTTCAAATGCTGTGACAAAAACCAAAAAAAGAAAAAAGCCTGATCTATCATTTTCATTTACATTTCCAGTAGGGATCCCGTTTCTCCATCAGTCATTCTGAGATGCTTTGCCGTGTCAGTCGTGCACCATGGGACATATTCTTTAACCCGAGCAAATATGTCACGTGTGTTTTACGACATGAAAAGATGTTGTTTTTTCTTCTTCTTCTTCAAGGTCAGTCGATGTTAAGCAGAGACTGGAGGCAGAAATATGTTAAATGAAAACAGTAATGTTTGACAAGGCCGCTGAGACTTGGAGGTGCCAGTCACTTATTGCAACCCAGAGTCTTATTTCACTCCGACTTGAAAAATGGAGAAAATGCTTTAAAAGTCATCACTTCTGGTAAATTGAAATTTTTGGTGGTGGAGTGTGTTGCGGGGTAGTCCGCAGCTGAGCCAAAGCAGCAAAAGCTAGAGCAGGTGGTCTCAACTGAGTCTAAACATACCATGAGCAGCTTCCTCAAGCCAAGAACGAAGGGGAGGAAACAGAAATGTGTTTGGGTTTTATTAATGCAGAATGGCTACTTTTTCTCTGACAGTTGACAGCCAGTGAGTACAAGTAGTTTCTGTAGTTTATTATACAAACTATGTATCATAAATTATCATATTAATAATATTTTCAATAATGAGCTTGAGACTTTTTCACTGTAGTGTACCAGTGCATCTAAAAATATATATATTGTGACAAAGTTCACAAGTACATTGTTTTAATGTTGATCCATATGACTAATAGCTCATGAAAATCAAAAATCCAGAATTTCAAGTTATTTGAATTTTTAATTTGGATTTTGAGTAAATAACATTTTAAACAGTATCAACATTAAAACAAAAAAGGCTTAAAATATGTCACTTTATGTGTAACAAATATAATATTTTTTAAATAGCTTATGAACATTAACTTTTTCACAATATTTACATTTTTGGAGATGCACTGTTGCTTCTCAATATAATGACTATTTTTGCATAAGCAGAATATTTTTAAATATGAATTTTTACACACACAGGAGACATACATTCACTCCATTTATTGATGTAGTGCACAGAGTCCAAATGGAACAGGTGGTACTAAGCATGCATTATCTGTGCCAGTGGGGCTATAGTAGGAACAGCCTTAATCACTGGGGAAGTTGATGTGGATCTGCAGTTAGTGGTGTGTTGTGGTTGGGAAGTCTGTATTATTGTTGGTGTAGTGTGTAAAGTCCATACAGAACTGGATGTACCAAGCATGCATTAACAGTGCCAGTGGGGCTCAATATGGCCTGAGTCACCAGGGAGGCTGATGAGGATCAACAGTTAAGAGCTTGATAGGGCTATGAAGTGAGCTTGGAGATGATCTAGGATGTCAGACCTCACTGTTGAGCCTTTCAGAAGTGTGGACTTAGTTCAGCGAAACAGTTATAAATG
>BRDA01012431.1:0-36053 GCA_036984385.1 Crenuchus spilurus | reverse complement strand
AGAGAGAGAGAGAGAGAGAGAGAGAGAGAGAGAGAGAGAGAGAGAGAGAGAGAGAGAGAGAGAGAGGGTTTGTGTGTGTTGAGAGATTTGGAGAATTGAATGAAATTTAAATGACCAGCTGAGACAGTTCTGTCTGTTACAATCAGGCCTCCAAAAACATAGTTGGAGAGAAGTGTGTGTGTGTTAAGATTATGCACAGAAATGAAGGACAGTCATTTAACGAGTCTGAGAGACTGATTTTATGAGAGAGCGATACAGGAGACAGATTGTAGAGGAGATACACATGAGAAAAGGAGAGAGTGATTTGATAAAGCTCTATTCTACAGTGATCTGTTCTGGTCTTAAACTAAACGTTTTGGCAATATGGCTGTTAGTGTTTGTCAGGCCAGTAAAGTGACCTTGAGCTGAACTGGACTGAGAGAGAGAGAGAGAGAGAGAGAGAGAGAGAGAGAGAGAGAGAGCATAAGCAGTAATGTGTTGTGTTCATTGTGACTGAGCTGAGGTACAAGCATGTCATTTCAGCTGTAACTCCAGCAGTGATGTTTTACGCAAAAAAACTCAAGACACTCGTTTACTCTGTCGCTCTCTCCCTTCATCTCTCCATCATTTTTTACCTCCCTCCCCCTCCTCTCTCCATGTCTCTTTGTCTTTCTGTCTCTTTCTTGCTCTCCTGCTTTTCTGTCTTTCTCTCAATCCATCTCTTTCTTTCTATCTCTGTGTCTATCTCTATTTCTCACTCTTCCTCCATTCATCTTCATCTCTCTCTCTCTATCTTTACCTCTCTCTCTCTCACACACACACACCAATATAAAAAGGAGTTTCCATTTGGCTCAGGAGTAGTTCTCTAATTTGTAGACAGTGATTAGAAAGTTGTTTGCTTTCAGTCTCTCCAGGTTTTCTGTGTTGTTGAATTGTTGGCTTGGAGCTGCTCGTGTTGTTGGCTCAGAAACAGGCCAGTGATGTGCTGGAGACGGAGGTTTACCTGTACAATCTGAAAAGGATTTAAGTGATAAGTGATCAGGGAAATGCTTTCAACATGACACTCTCTCTCTGTCTCTCTCTCTCTCGTCCTGGAGCCTGAGCATGGACAGATATCCGGCTGTAACAGCTGAATGTTGAGCTGCTTTGCTAGCGTTAGTTGGCTGTTTGAAGTCTGCACGTACTGATGGCTCTGATACCGCAGGCCTCTGAAGCTGGACGTGAGGCAAATGGAACGTCCACTCTCGTGATAATTGCTCTTGCACCAACAACACGTCCCAGACACGCATATCCAAAGCCTAAAGATCTTCATCAGGGATGACCTCAGAGAACCTTGGAGAACATGAACACAAGCACGCACCAGTTTTAAGGTCAAGGTTACATTCAAACATTCAGTTTAAAAGAAGAGGGACAAGTTCATACATTCTTAATAACAAATAAATATCAGTGTGAGACTGATATAGTGCATCTGCAACAATTAGAATGTGTCCAGAACAACAGATCTTCAGGTTGGTTATCTGGGCTTCTAGTGAAGTTATGATTTGGTCCAGGATCCATTTATCTGTCTAAGGTTCTCTCAAAAGTCTCACCAAAGTTCAAAGGTTCTTATTCTTCCTGTCCTGCTAAAGAACCACAGTCTGGACAGTTCTCATCTTTATTTGAAGAGACCAATCTTTTGAAGATCTTCTCCAGCTCCTTCATCCTTGTTCTGCTGAGTGTCAGTCTGTGGATTCATTTTTCTTAATGATCCAATTGGGCAAATGGTATGTCTTGATGCTTCTAACATGACCCTGTTATGTCTGCATTTCCTCCATCATTGAAAGTCCATGCAGTCGTGTCATTTGGCTGTGTGGTGGTGATTAGTATGTTTACTGTTGCTGATAAACACAGAGGAGAGGATGTATGAAGAGCTCAAACACTCTTATTATTCTCTCATATCCCCACATTAACTCCTACTCAGCCTGCACTCACACTGGCACGCCTGGCCTCTGCCTGCCGGGACTTCTTGCTCTTGGCTGTGGCTGGAATGTCACTGTGTGTCATCTGCTACACAGATCTAATGAAATCCTGAAATGATGAAGCTCTGAAAAATTCAAAGCAGCTTTTAGATGTTAGGGTCCAAATGTGTGTTAGCATTTATCTTGATGGTTTGTAGGGCACATGCTCTGTGTGTGAGACAGAGGCTGTTTAACCCCTTAAATTACCAAATATTTTCCCTCCCTAAAAATATCATTGAGAAAAACCCCAACTGCTCCCTGGGCACCATAGCTAGTAGCTGCCCACTGCTCTGGGTGTGTGTGTGTGTGCTCATTGCCCCCTAATTTGTGCTTTATTGTTCAATAATAAGCTTTCTGATGTGAAATGCGCTTGCACAGTTAATGCATGCTCAGATACTGAAAATGTGTTTTAAAAAATTTTCATGTTAACATGTTATTTACATGTTAACTTTGATAGCTTTACTGACAGTTCATTACAGTGGCCCTCTACAGTGCCACTGTGCCCATCAAAGGTTTGCGGATACCTTGCTTTTGAAGTAAGAATGTTTTCTTTGATGCAAAAAATGCTTCAGTAAATCACATGTGTTAAAATTTGTGACATTATTTGTAACAGTACTGCATTAGGAATAATGGCAGTATATAATGAATATTATTATTCATAGTAATTGCAATACATAATCCTTCTGCAAAGCAGTGTAGTTTGGTTCAGAGTATATCAGTTGCCAAGCAATATTACAGTCAAATATGTTTTTTTTAACTATCATTACAACCAGCAGATTTTAGAACTTGAACGTGTGTTATAAAAATAATTCAACAGTAGGTTTGTATTGAGTCCAAATTAAGGGAAACACCTAAACCAAGACACTTTGATGAACTTGCAGGCAGGTGTTACAAAGGTTTATTTGGCTATATTTACTTTTTTGGACAACAAAGATGGCATTTAGCATGTTCGCCTCTCAGCACTGGGGTCTTGGGTTCAAGTCCCCAACTGGGTCAAGTTTCTATGCTCTCACCTTGTCTGCATGGGTTTCGACCAGGGTTTCCGGTTTCCAATTCACTGTCCAAAAACATGAAGATCATATGAACTGGCAACTTTGAATGACTCTGGTGTGTATGAATGTATGTGTGTATGCCCAGATCTGGTTGGCACTCTGTCCTTGATGCAGTCCTCCAGGTGGACGGTCGCTTCTAGTTGAGACACTGTGCAACTGGCTGCTGCTTCTTGCCAGTGAGTGTGGTTGAGTTCTAAGTGTGTAAAAAGATAGTCTTGTGTTGATTGTAAAAAAATCCTTGGCTATTTGAAAGGCACTATATGGGACCCCGAGTGGCTCAGCAGGCTAAGATGCTGAATCCCGGTCATGCTGTTTGCCAAGACAGCAAAAACTGGCAGTGCTCTCTCTGTGTGGGTAGATGGCGCTCTCTCTCCCTATCAATTTCACATTGCAATGTCTGCTGGCTCAGGTGTCTACTGAGCACGTTGGCTCCCCAGTGATGGTGTATCAAGCAGTTGTTCAAAAAAAGGTGGTGGCCATATCACACACAGCAGAGGAGGCGTATGCATGTCTTCACCCTCCTAGAGTCAGGGAAACTGATGGGAAGAGCCCCCCTAGCGGATAAGATAGGTTATTTGGCTACTACCACATTGGGCAGAGGTGGGCAACTCCAGTCCTGGAGGGCCGGTGTCCAGCAGAGTTTGGTGGTGATTGTGCTCTGACAATAAAATTAAACCTGCTAATTCCCTGCTGAGTTGAATCAGGTGTGTTTGATCAGGTAAATCACCAAACTGTGCAGGAATCCGGCCCTCCAGGACTGGAGTTGCCTACCCCTGACATTGGGAAAGGGAGAAAATTGGCAAAAATGATTTTAAAAAAGGCTTTTTTTTGTGTAACATTCGTCAATTCATTCATAAGACAGTAATATGTCAATCATTTCTACATCTGGTAGAGAATAAAGTCCAGCACAAGGACTAGGTAGTGATTTCCTCAGGTAACATCATCAGAAATGCAGCATTATATATGACCTTTCTCTCTTTCTTAGCACAATACAGCCACTGTTTGCTTGCACTAGCCTCTCTCCAGTCAGCCTTGGAGCCCAGAACATGTCACAGCTCTCAGCCCAGTGAGAGGCACAGGAGATGAATGTGTCGAGAGGAGGCCACTCACAGAAGAAACGAGGGCAAGGCTACACTATTTCGTGCTACAGAACCCAGACTGTGTTGAGGTTTTGACTGGGAGAACGAGAGACTGCTTATATTTCTGAAATATCCTTCTAGGCGGTATCCTGTAGAGGCTGTGAACTTTGACCTCTGTCTCAGGATAGGTTTTGGCCCGTCTGCTGCTAGCCATTACTGATAAGGCTTTTTGCTGCAGTCATTACAGCCGTTCTGCTCTTTGGCCTTGTACTGCAGCCAGTGCGATGAGAGACAAAAGGGGGAGACCAGAGCGAAGGAATGAGGGTCGCAAAAGAAAGAAAGAAAGAGACTGATGAATTTGGAGTGGACTACAGACAGGAAAAATTAAAAGAAAAGAAAAGAAGCAATGGGCTGAGAGAGTTAGAGAGGCAGTCTGAGAAATGGAAACAAGGCAATAGACAGAGAAAAAAAAACGTGGCTGATCAAAAGCGAGAGAGGTAGAAATTGGCAAAAAATGAGGAGGAGGAGGGGGTTCATGGAGAAGAGAAAGGGTGAGAAAAACGGAGGGATGGTGGGACTGATGCTGGGTGGAGCAGGTTGGCACAAAGGTTTTTCTGGCCAGTCAGGGTGGAGTTGGCAGTGTAAGGTGATGGAAGAAGCCAACATCTTCTTAACTTCATTCACAGACTCTCAGTGACATTATTAAAGAACATAGAGTGTTTTTAAAACACTCTGAGGAGGTAGCAAGGGGGGAAAAAGAGCCCCACCAATAACAGTTAGTGTCTGTCTGTCTGCTCAGGGTAACTTCACTCTTTTTACTTCTTTATTTGAAAGGCAGTGAATGATGAGATGAGGGTTTTTTGACCTGGATAAAGATGTATAAACTGTAAATGACATTAAACCCTCGGTATGTACTGCAACCTGTAGTAGTTTGACAGATCTGGCAACAGTAATATAGCACATATCTTTAGTTTAGAAGTTAGTTTTCACTTATGAAAGCTTTTGGATGGAAACCTTTGATGCTTTTGTTTGGTAAGACTGTTAGAAGGACAATGAGTTCATGTCCTTGCTGATATGGTGTAAGTTTTTTAATGGTGTAAATCACTGTGTTTGGAACACATCAGTGAGGATGTCCATGTCCTAAAGTAGTCTTTTGATAAGGAGACAATTCCATGTTCTCACTGATTCAGTTTTACTGAACTTTTCTGGGCAAAAATTATTGTATTTGGTAGCTTTGCTATCAAGACTGTTATAAGACCCTATAAATATTTTCTTGGTGGAAACCAAGATTTGCATCTTCTTAAGAGGACAACTCCTCCATGTTGTTACTGGTTTGGCTCCATATAAAGTGTTTAAGGAGGAATTTGTTGTATTTGTCTTTGGTAAGTTTGCTTTTCCTTGTCCTCCCTGACTTGGTTCCATTAAACCCTTGGAAAACATTGTTTTTGTGATCTTGGTTTCTTTAAGAAGAGACAGGTCTTTCATTTGGTTATGTTTGGTATGAAGAGGGTTCCTTCATGTCCACACTGATTCCATTGCATTAAACTTTGTGGAAATCATTGTTTCTTGTGTTTGGTTAAATGATAATTCCTCCACGTCCTCACTGATTTACTTCCTTAAACATTTATTTGGTGTAACACGTTGCTCTTATTGGTTTGGCGCCATTACATTTTCCATGGAGTTCATTGTGCTTAAGTTTAATATGGGACAGTTCTATGTCCTCACTGATGTGGTCTCATTACACTCTTCGTTTTGCAAATCTCTTTGTTTCTTATGTTTGGTGAGAAGGTAATTCCACCATGTCCTCAATAATTTGTTTTTAAGAAAGCTTTCTTGGTGGAAACCAAAATTGTGTGTTTTTTGTTAAGAGGACAACTCTTCTATGTCCTCAGCGATTTGGTTCAGAATGAGTCATTGGTCAGGAGACGTCGGGTTTGATCTGCTGTGTACAGGCAGTGTGTGTTGGGCAGCAGGACTGACTTGTGTTGAAGGCTTTTCCACTCTCATGCTTAAGGCCTCACGGCAGGCCGAGACTTCACATCCTGCCCAGATTCCATCTGTCACTTCTCCTCCTCTTCCAGCCGTTGGATGGATGAGGGAATGAATGAATGGATGGATAGAAGCGTATTTCCAGCCCTGGAAGAATTTGATGTACATCACGGGAGAAGCCAGTGCCAGTCTCGATGCCCCTCCATCTTAGCCTTGATGGTGGTGGACGTGTGAATGTAAAAACAGGCCTGCTGCTCTGGGACAGCTTTTCTTCTCGGTTGTCTGAGTTCAAGACACCTAATTAAACCCTTAAATTTAGGCATTTCTTGGGGTATTAAAATAATCTGAATTACTTTTATTGTGTAATTATATTGCACATTTACGTTAGGCTGCTTTATCTAGAGAATGGCATCTAAAGTGAAGGTCTTTCTGAAAGCATTTTGCTAATACAGCCAATGTACATTATTCCAAATAATTTTGGACCTATTAACATAGTCATTATAAAATGTGGGGTAGGGGACTAACAGCAACCCTGAATGGGGTTAAAAGGATAAGATTATGGATGGATTATAAAATGTTCCCTACTATCTACATCAAAATTCAGATATCGTGAAAAAGTTGATTTTTGTTTATCATTTAATTCAAAAAGGTAAACTGTCAAAAATGTTATATTCTTTACATATAAAGTGACATATTTCAAGTCTTTTTTGTTTTAATGTTGATCAGTATGGTTTATAGCTCCACCAGTTACAGTACAGTAATATGATGGTTAGCAGTAGTGTTGGCTCTGTGAGCAGCTGCTGCAAAACAAAACTGGCATCCATAAAGTTTGTCAGCAGATGGAAGCATGAAGTGCTCTAAAATCTTCTGGTAGATGTTGACTTTGGACTTGATAAAACACAATGGACCAACACCAGCAACTCAAACCATCACAGACTGCAGAAACTGCACACTGGACTTCAGACACCTTGGATTGTGCGTCTCCACTCTTTCTCCAGACTCTAGCAGCTGATTTACAAATGAAATGTAAAACTGACTTTTATCTGAGAGCAGCAAAAGTCCAGTTCTTGTTCTCCTTAGTCCAGGTAAGACACTTCTGACGTGTCTGTTTCAGGAGTGTTGATATTAGTAATGTGGCAGTTGTAGCTCTGAGAAATAAACAGTATTTATACAGTTTGAATAGTCATTTACTCAATCTCTGAGACTTTGAGACTGATTTTCATGACCTATAATCAATGATACAGTTGACTTTTGACAGAAGCGTATTGTGAACTGAAGCAAAGGCTCTTTAATGGCAACAAACTGCAAATACCAAGACTCTCCTTTGACATGCTCAAGTTGTTCTGTCCATCTTGTTTTCTTGGAGAATGTCTTTCTTCTATCCGTTTCCTGTGTTCTGAGGAATGTAAATGACATTGAGAGTGTGTGAGTAAGACAGAGGTTCATTTTTACTGCTTGAGTAATCAGTGACTCACCTCCTATCCCGGAGCTTCAGCCTCACTTCATCAATGCGCTGACCCCAGGTCAGTTAGAGGGGAAACAGCCTGGACAATTGGAGCAGGGGCTGAAAAATGGCTCTCAGGCTGTAAGCTTTCAAACTGTGCTTCAGGTGACCCGCTTAAACTTACAGAACAGCAATTAGCTCAGTTCTTTCTCTTTGGTCCATTCTGGGGATTGTGTGTGCAGAACGGTGATGGTTGAAAAGATTGTGTATGTGCATATTATCATTATTTATTCATTCATATCAGTATTTTTGCTGAATTATACTAATTTCAGTATTCAATATTACACAACGAATGGCTCACTCAGTAATATCACATTTTCAACTCACCTAGGATGTGGTCAAGACCTGTTTGGAGTCCAAACTTTGCTTTTTTACTTAAGAACTGGAGCTGTGAGGCCCGTGTTGTTAACAAACTCAATAGTCACCTATAAATAGCTGAGCCATTTCCATCAAAATATACTGCCAAATATGTGTCAACCACATTTACCAAACCTTATTTAGATCTAGGTGTAGCTGAACAGTGCACCCACCATCGTAAACAATGATGACCATCATTAATACAGAAATGTGACTTAAGATCGGTTCCCAGTTCTGCTGCTGTCTGTGGTGGTGACCATACTAGTCGGTGAGACCTATTAAGACCTGGACCTGGCATGAGAAGTTGAGAGGATATTTAGACAGATAACAGTGTTATTTAGTTGACTACTGAGTTGTAGTCTTTGTTAGCAAACTACAAAGGCAACAAATGCCTTAACTGATCAACTACACCTGGTTTTGCCAAATTATTCCTTAAAAAATAAAATATTACACACACTTTTGAGATTATTGTGAGTATGTGTGTGTGTCCAATGTGTTTGTTTGGGTGCCTAACTCTGATTCATGCAGGAGCAGTAAGTGGGTTTATTACTGTTTGTTGCTAGTAACAGCAGCAGCATCTGTTAGTGATGATAGAGACAGGTGTATGTTGCTCTCTCTCTCTCTCTCTCTCTCTCTCATTCTGACTGGATTGAAGAAACATTTATATAATCACTGCCACCCTCCCCATCTCTCTCTGCCTGTCTTAAAGTAACATTTTTTAATCACTCTTTTTCCCCTCCCTCTGTGTGTCTCTCTTATGTCTGTCTCTCCTTATCTCTGACCCTCTCTATCCTTTTCTTTCTCTCTCATTGCATGTCTCTCTGTCTTTCTTTTTTTCTTGTCTTTTTCTCCAATTTCTTAAATCACTTTGTTTCTCCAACCCGTCTCTCTCTCTCTCTCTCTGAGTGGGTGTCTCTGTCTCTCCCCATCACTGCATGTCTCTATCACTCCCTCTCTTTTTCTTTCTATCTTTAAGTAACATTTCTTAAGGCACTCTGGTACACCATGTCTCCCTACCTCTCTTTGTCTCCCTCTTCCACTCTCTCTCTGTGCCTCCCTCTGTCTTGAAGTATCATTTCTTTAACCACTGTTTCTCTCTCCTCTATTTCATGGTGATGCTAAGTGTGCAGGAGTATTTTTGGCCTGGCTTTGCCAAAAGCCATCAGCCGTCGCTGCTCTCCCACTCTGCAGGATTAAAGAGCACCCTGCGAGTCCCCCTGCGCCAGTGTAATACAGCCACAGCGCTGAAAGAGACCCTCGTCCAGTAGCAAAGAACACACACTGCAACAAAAAAGAGAAAGAAAGAACCATCAAAACACTAAAGAGCAGCACACGATGATTTATCGTGGATTTATAATTTCTTTGGCACAGCTGATGTTTTGAAAAATCTGAGTTTTAGATGTTTTAGGCAACAGTGTTTGGAAACTGTGTAGAGGCCTGCATCCAATTTTCTGTGGAGTTTTCCCCTGAGGTGCAGCACAGAGCTGCAGTCGTACCCCAGGGCTGTGCTGCTCCATAGCCAGTGCAGATGCGCTCTCTTTAGCACAGCTCACCAGCATGAGTTTCATGATCAGCAACTTCATTTTCAGCCCCCTGGAGGAATGATGCACCCTCAGTGACACTTTACTTGATTCATTTGTTTTATGCTTTGTAGATTTTTCTCTCACATTTAATTTACATTCAACAAATGATTTATTCATGTCAACTTAATTGTTAGTTAACTTCACCTGGTCCTAATACTAATCTCTAACCTTAACCTCAACCCAAAACCTACTCTTAACTCTGGCCGTAAGCCTAACCCCCTCCCTTACACTAATGCTGGTCCTAAACTTAAATCTGGCCCTATTTCTAACTTCTAACCTTAACATCAACCCAAGACCTACTCTTAACTCTGGCTCTAAACCTAACCGCCTCCCTAACACGAATGCTGGTCCTAAACCTAACCTCTAACCTTAATCTCAAATCAGAACTTAAACCTAACTGTATCCCTGGCCCACTCCTAACCTCTAACCTTAATCTCAAACCAATACCTAAACGTAACCCTATCCCTTGCCCTAATTCTAACCTCAAACCTTAACTTCAACCCAAGAGCTACTCCTAGCCCTAAACCATAGCACTAACCAAATAAAGTGACACCCACTCTTCATCTTTTCCCATTTGCACAACATACAGGATCAGGATTTTAATTCTAAACTAGCTTTAGAATAACAATTTCACAGATTAAGTAGATAAGCAGTTATCATTATCAAAATCAAATCAAAATGTAATGATATACATTGATGATATTTTACAACTGATGTTATCACAAAGCATCTTTACATAAATAGAATCAGACAATTTGAAACCAATCCATTTATCACATTATTTATAATTCAATTAACATTCTACACACACTTCATGTGTCATTTTCTAGTGTTAAAGGAAGTGGGAATAGATTATCCATTCCTACAATGACCTGACATTTTCCCCAGTTTTGGACCATTTCAATTTATCTGTTCATCATGGATTGTTTAGACAATGTTACCACTTCAAAAAAATCGTAGTATCTCTTACTAAAATGTAATATTCCTTATTCTGAGAATGTGTTAAGCTTATTTTACAACTTTAAGTTAGACTGATATTTCACTTGTTTCAATTAGTTGTATTAAGTATAATTTTCTTACTATATTGGCACAGTACAGTGAGAAATTTACTTAATAGTAAAGACATTTTTGAAGTAAAAAAATGTCAAATTATCCATTAAATGATCTTACATTAATCTTATAACATTCTCAAAATGAGATATATTAGATATTATCACTAGATACGTTTCTTTAATCTAACATATCAGTTTTGCAGTGAAGCACAGAAGACATTTTCAAATTAATTTACAGATAGTTTAATGACATTAACAGATATACTGGACAGTGCCACGTCAAATTAGAAAATTTAGAATGTTGCAAAAAAAATAATTTGTGTAATTTAATTTACATAATTAAATAAAAAAATTTAACTGTTTTTATGTTATGTTCATCACATTTAAAGTTACAAATTTCAAACTTGATCAGTTTGGCTTATAGCTCATAGAAATCAGAAATATAGAATCTCACATTTTTAGAATATTTCATTTGGAGTTAAATTATTATGTAAACAGTATAATCATTAAAACAAAAACAGTTGTTTTAAAAGTTTACTTTTTTTTTATTAAATTATAAATATAAAAGAACATATTCAAGATTTTCTAGTTTTTGGAGCTGCACCAGTATATTATTCATTAGTAACATATTGGACAAAATTCTGAATTTCTATATAATTTTTTCTATATAAATTTTATATGAAATATAATTAGAATATAAATAAGTTTACATATTTTTTTTAACAAATCAGTTGTCTGGTGGCCTGTTTTTTAAAAGCTGAAAATTTTAACTGAAATGGCATTCAGTCAATATTTTGGGCAGACTGTAGCTGAAGTATTGCCTTATGGTGCATTAATGAAGATTAAACTCATTAGGATGTGATTCTCTGGTTATTAGTTTTGTTAAATTCACAAAAGCAATGAAGAGCACAGTGGTGAAAAGTGGCACCGTGCAGTATGAATCTTCCCCAGTTACACTCATATTCTTCCCTGGCTTTTGGTATTTGTTGGAATGTAGATTAAGATAGTTTCCAGTCAAACTGTGATCAGTATTGTGGTGTTTTATTAGACAGCTGAAAAACATGTGTGAAAGAGAGAGATTAGAAAATTCCACTGCATAGAAAGCAAAACTTAAAAAGCAACAAAAAGAAAAAATGACACAGATGCAGATTTTCAAGGTTGGAAATGGCCTGTGAAGCCGTGAAGTGAGCAGTTTTGCTTTTGACACAGAACAGGTTCTGGATGTCTAGTTTCTCTGAGGTGCAGTGAAAGAGAAACATAATTACATTTACTTTGGCTGCACATAATGAGAACAGCAAATCACAAACACTTTTATTTGTGGGAGCTGTCCTGGCAGACTGAGTGTGTATGGACACCTGCATGTTCATATATGTGTGTGTGTGTATATCTCCTTGTATTTCTCCATGGTGAGGACTTAAAATCATCATTGTGATAGGAATGCCAGATCTGTAAAATTGGGGACATTTTCATTATAAACGTAAATCACTGACCGTCAAGTTGCTAAGGTTAAGTGTAGTTTTAGGTAGATTTTTACTCAGTATTGCACAAGTAAATGAAATATCCTCACTAATATAGTACTACCAATGTGTGTGTATGTACCAGGATGCCATGTTTTTGACATGTTGTGGGGACCAAAACCTCTTTAAACACTTCTGGGGACCTTTCTCCAAAGCTGGTCCCTGCAAAATAAATCATGATATTTTAAGATGAAGACATGTTTTGAGGTTAAGGTAAGGGTTTTAATGTTTCAGTAAGTCTATGTAATGTCCCCAAAATTAACAAAAACAAATGTGTGTGTGTGTGTGTGTGTGTATTTTGCAGGAACTCTGTGAACAGAGAAAAAATAAGATTAATGAAAAAGTAGTTTGAAAAGGGGAGGACAGACAGAGGGAAAGCAAGAGCAACATCAACTTAAATATTAACAAGAGAGAAAGTAAGAAGATTCAGAGGGAGAGACACAGAGAAGAAAGAGAGAAAAGAAAGCAAGAGAGAGAGAAAAAAGACAGAAGTGATATGCAGAGATAGAAAGAAACAGATGTAAAGAGAGAGCAACACAAAGAAAGTCAGAGAGAGAGGTAGAAAGACAGAAGTCAGATAGAGGTACAGAAAGAAAGAGGTAGCAAGAGAAAAAAAGAGGGGTAGAGACAGAGAGAGAGGTAGAGACACAGAAAGAGAGACAGGTAGTGTTTGAGAGAAACAGAGAAGTGTGGTTAGAGAGAGACAGAGGTGTAGAGTCAGAGAGCGATGTATAGTTAGAGAGAGAAACAAAGAAGTGTAGATTTAAGAGAGAGATACAAATTTCCAGACAGAGGCTCAAACTGGATTTTCTGAGGAATGACAAGCTTGTCCTCAAAATAAAAAAAGAAATCCTCGCACATACACAACCAATCACATATCTCTCTCTCTGGCTTTCTCTCTTTATGTCTGTCTGTATCTCTCTTCCTCATCCCCCCTCTGTCTCTCTCTTTATATTTGTATATCTCTCTCTACCTCTTTCCCTGTCTCCCTCTTTATGTCCGTCTGTATCTCTCTCTCTCCGAGTGGTATTGAATGGTTTGCTGTGGCCTTGGTTCATAGTGCAGTTACAGCATTCATTTAGAACGGGGGGAACAGCAGGATATTTGGTAATCAGCTTCATTCTGGCCTGAGGCCTACTTGGCCTGGTAACGGTCTGGATCCCCACCTCCCCACACACCCAACCAGCCATTGCACATGTGCAGCTTTCTGCTGAAGACGAGGGGAGGACAATGAGTTTAGCAGCGGCTCAGGCAGGCGTTGGGATGATTAGGTGCTGTTTGGCCCTTCAGGAGTCTGGCCAGTGCTCTGAAAGTCCGGGCTCAGCTCCGGATCCAGCAGTGAAGAGTGTGAAATGTGTGCGCCTCCGGGGAACTGTATATAGGACACGTTCAGGTTTTAGGTTTTACACCTCACTGAGATAGCCGGAAAGGTGACAGCATCGGAACAGAGATGGCCTGTGCAAAGTTGTCCAGCTTTTTTGTATGAAATGATACCTGCAGAAGTCATCTCAGGTCAAGATGTGATATCTATTAAGCTGTAGCAGTTGTGGACAGAGCGCTGTGATAAGTCAGTCCTTACAGATCCACATTTCCTTGTGTGTTTTCCTGGCCTGTGCCTGTACAACAGAAAGAGATCCAGACCGAGTGTTTATTATTATGCAATTAGGACTAAATGAGTGCTATTGACCTGCACATTAGCTTAAATCGGCAGTGCAATTCAGCATATACTCACACCACTCCATCTATGGGAATATCACTAAGTTACCAACAAATACAACAAAAACCTCCATCAGTCAGTTCACAATGCTTTGAAAACTCTCAACCACCTTTTTCTCACCTCAAACTCTTCTTCTTTCTCTTTCCCACTCAATTCTCCCTAATGTATCCCCTCTCTCATTACGTAATCCATCATCATTAACCTGTGTTGACATAAAATTAACATTTGGCTTTGTTCTGCTCTTGTATTTGCAGAGTCTGTGGACCATGGATCAAGTAAATGTGACAAGTAAGTAGTGTACTGATTGCAGTTCACAAATGAGTACACACCCTCAAAAACACTACACTGTAGTACTGGTTTCACTTGCTGTCAGTTTTTGCAGCATACTGTATGTTTCTTTCAAATGAAACTGTTCACTAAAATGTGTTTAAAACTATTTTCACTGTAAAGGATTTCACTTATAAATTCAACAAAATGTGAAACATTTCCATTTAACTGCAACAGAACTGTGTGTTTATATTTACTTCAGCATCATGCCGAAGGAGAAAGGACGTGGTAAAGATGAGACGTACTGGCGAGAGATCAATGCAGCCATGGCGTTAACCAACCTGGCCCAACCCAAGGACGGCACCCCCTCTGGCACCACCAGCTGCATCATTCAGAAATCCTCCCACATAGCCGAAATCAAGACTGTCAAAGTGCCTATCCTACACAAGTACTAGCACACTCTTCATTAGAAGATACGTCTCTTCCTTTTGGAATTTGCTTATTTGATTTTGTTTAATTTTGTCGTACTCATGAAGTAGCAATATAAGGATTTTTTTTGTATTTTAAGTGCCCTGAAATGCAGCACTTCTCTTGTTTGTGCCTGTTTTTGATGCACAAGTGCTTTGATAAGTGTTGATAAATGACGATGATGACAGTATTGCAGAACGAGACACTTTTGCAATGTTAACTTATTTTAATACAGTTGTTTTGTACTTTATATTGTACCGTGCCAAAGTGCCTTCTCTCATTCACTAAGCAAGAGAAGGTCATATGAGTAGGGGTATTTGTCACACATGAAGTTCAGTTCCTGGTGCAGTTCCTCCAGTGTTCAGTATTCAACAAATTGCATTTGAGGTCCATAAAGTTTATAAGGTTAATTTTCAGTGTTTTATATATATATATATATATATATATATATATATATATATATATATATATATATATATATATATATATATGCTGCCATTTTGTTACAGCATTGCCATGGTAATCACAAAAAAAATTTGGTAACAGAGTGACCAGTGGCATTATTAATTTTATTATTAATTTTGTCACTAACAATGAAATAATCACACAAAAATATTTTAAAATAAATTAGTAATGTGCTCAGTAAGATTTACTTCCATAACCCTACTTCCTATCATGAATGTTTTCTTGCCCTGACCACAATAAGCTATTGAGTAAAATGGTACAGTTTTATTTTTTTATTCTAAGCAAGTTCACTGGTAGTGACTTAATAATTTCCACTCAGTGCTTTATATCAATTGCAGAAACACATTTTTTGAAGTTTAAGAACTTTTATACTTTGTACTTGTTACAAATGTTCTGATTCATTATGAAGCAATTCAAGTTAACTCATGAACTGATGCTTCATCACATTGGGCTTAGCTAGCTAGCAGTTGATCTTCCCTTGAAGGTATCTAGGATGAACATTTCATATTAATTGCCTAATTAAATGTAGATAATTACATCAGTAGTCTACTACTCTAATCTTAAAAGTGTAGCCAACAGTAACTCAAATCAGAATTTATCTTTTGAGTTTAGCATAATTAACCTATTTAAGACAGCAATCACTAAAAATACCTTTCCCTACAGTTTGTGCTTCCTAACATTTAGGACATTTTGGAGGAAATAAAGAAATTCTAATACAATTTTTGAGAAGTAATAAATAATTTGTAATGTATTATCAAACAATGGATAATAAATACTGAATCTCTTATACTAGTGCATCTTCAAAAATGAGAATACTGTGAGAAATGAAGTAAACGGTCATATTTTATATTCATTACAGATTCTCAAATTTCAGATTTCCATGAGCTATAAGTCATACTCGTCAAAAAAAGAAAATGAATGAATATAAAATATGACTGTTTACCTTTTTAAATTACGAACAATAATGAACTTTTCCTTGATAGTCATTTATCTTTGATGTGGTGCTGTATTTAAGACATCAGTCACTTCAAATATATCATTATTTAAGTTTATGGTTCCTAACATTTAGGACATTTTGGAAGAATGTATCCAAATTCCAAGCCCATTTTGTCTAAACTAGCTAGAAATAATAGTAGTGAATTTATATAAATCCTTCAAAGTGAAATTAGTGAAGCCTTTTTATGTAGAGGACATGAAATGATCCACTACACCTGGCACTATGGTACATTAATGCAATATTTTGTAAGGTTTATGTTAATGTGTGAGCTACATTGGTACAACAATTTAAATATTGGTAGTGTGTAAATTCAGGTTATATTCAAACTGTACTACAATCTAACTTGACATCAGTAACATCAGACAAAGTCATGTGGTCAAAATATAGCTGCAAGGCTAACAACTCAATAGGCACCTAAATAGCCTCGTAAAATACACCACCAAATCACATTCATATCTTAATTAAGGTCTCAGTGTTTATACATTATATAACACATTAGAAGTGTTGGTGATTTTTATGGAAATGATGTGGGTGACCATTGAGTTCTAGAACTTGTGAGCAATGTTAGCCTTGCAGCTCCTGGTCTAACTGAATGATGTAATCAAAGCATGACAAATTAATTGCATGTAGGGTAAAGATTATGAGTGGAAGTTCAACTTGCCATGCTTGCATTTTCATATTAGAGCAAATGTGGGTACAAACTCTCCAGAATCCAGCTTAAACAGCACCTTAAGTGCCTCTCTGATGCAGCACAGTTTCAAAGAAAGGAAAAAATTCAAAAGCAGGAAACCATGAACGAGCAACTAAGCGCTGTCCATAGACTCTCTGTTCACAATCCTCACTGTGAACAAGCAACAAATTACAAGGCCTTAAAACTCCATCTGCTGTGACATATGTCAGGAAGCCACATGCTCACCAGCACCTACGCGGCAGTTTGTGTGTTTTGTCTTAATCTTGTTTGTGGATGTGATTGTAATGCTGTTTTGTCTCTTTGGCAGATAATTTAGCTCTCACCTGCCAACAATAGCTGATAAAAGGTCAGTCAGGCAGCATCAGCTGTTTAATATGTTGCTGTACTGAACTCTGACACATACAGACAAGTTAGAAGTTTCAAGGTTTGAGGTTGTATTGTTTTTGACATGAAGGAAGTCGTGACTTAAAGGGACGTTTACCCTGTTATCAGTATTTTATTGTGATAAAAGTGTTGCCTCACATGATCCTACTCAGTATCAGACTCAGTGATGAAAAAAAGACTTGGCCCACCTTCTACAGTCTCTCAGCTGGTGAGAATTAAAGTCAAATTGTTGTTTACAAGAAGTAAGAGAGACACTTTCACGTTTCCTGAAGAAATGTATTATCAGTCTTTGTTTTGAGTTTTTCTCTGTTTGTTCTGCGGTTTTAAGGCATTTTTTCACTTTGTTTTAACCACACTGTGCTTTCCAGTGTCGTTTTTGCCTTGAATGGAAATAATCTCATTATTTCTAAGTTAAGTATTTCTAAAGTATGTTCAGGGCATATTTTATTTACACTAAACCCATTTATGCCAAGTATACAACCGAGAAAGATGAAGGGCCACTTTTTAAACGAGAGCAGGTTCAGATTACTGCTCACTAGTTAGCCTTATGTATATTAAAAGTACTGTTTACATGTCAAAATGAACATTTTAGACTTCTAGGTCTGTTTTTCAGACCTCACTGGCTCATGGTGAGATAGGCCAAAGAGACTCATTTGATAAAACTGTATGCACTTAAGTTTTGGACCCAGACATTCAAAGTTCGCACACAACATAAGTGCCAGAAAGACCTCTGGAGTGAAGAAACTTTCAGTTGTGTGGTTGCCATTGAAAAGTTCATATGTTCCTTTCTAAGAGATTGACATGGTGACAGTCATTGCATATATCCATCTATTCAGCGCCGACCAGTTTAGCCCCACCCCTTTCACACTGTCTGTGAATGAGGGCAGCCAATTAGAATAGAGATCATTTACATACAGCACTGTTTAAAAGTCTTAGGCACCTACTAGTGCATCTGCAAAAATAAGAATGTAGTGAGCGGGTCTGTATTCATAATTTATTTTAAAAAATGCCAAACTAATTTTATATCCATGACATGTAAAGTGATATAAATCAAGTTTTTGTTTTAATGTTGGCTTATAGATCACGGAAATCAGAAAACCAGAATGTAGCTTTTGGGTTTAGCCTGAACCTATTTAAGAGAGTAATCACTAAAAAATATCTGTTTCTACAGTTTGTGCTTCATAACATTTAGGACATTTTGGAAGAAGTAAAGCAATCCCATTACAATTTTTGAATGGATTACTTTTTTCAGTAACTCAATCTCAGCAAATGAAATGATGAATAATAAATAATTAATCTCATATTAGTACATCTCCAAAAATAGAATAATGTACAAGTTACATGTAATAAATATAAAATATGACTGTTTACCTTTTTTAATTAAATTATGGACACTAATTCTACTTATTTGTTATTGCACTATAAACATGTTATGTAAAAGCATTTATTTTGGCAATAAGTTTACTTTTACTTGATTGAATAAGGAAGAACATACTCCTTCACCACTGTTATACATACAGGAATTTGACTCCATGTGTGCAGTGAACAATACACATGCAAGTGAGCATGCATACACTAGCCTGTAGTGAGCACACTTGCCCAAAGTAACTAATACAAATAAACATAAATAGAGTGAAAAGTAAGAAAACATTATTGATTTAAAAAAAAAAGTGAATATATTGTAGGTTTGATTAACAGTGGCCCGTATTCACAAAGCTTCTTAAGTGCTGATCTAGGAAGACATTAATAACTTGGAACAGGTTCTAGATCACTGCTCTTACTCTGAGAAGCTTGTGAATATGAGCCAATGTTTGGTTCCAGATGTTCTCCTCAATGTTCCTAAATACATAATGATTAAACAAAATGAGATATAACTGGATCATAACAGCTAATAATACTGTGCAACAACAAAAAAGTTGTGTTTATTATTATTATTGGTATTTACTCTAATATTAGTGCTTTTCTGACCATATTAACACTTAAATCCAACTGCCTAGGGGTGTCTAAACTTTTGCACAGTACTGTATATCAGTCTTAAAAGCACAGAAACCACAACAATGCATAAAGACAGGTTGGAAAATAGTCATGCAAACATGAATTATGACAGAAAACACCATCCTACATGGCCCTCAGGAAGAAAAAAGTCAATTAAATATGAGAAAAATGTAGGATATGGGTCTTTTAAAAGTATTCCATTCTCTTCACAGCCTAGAAACCTGCCTGTGCACATACTGGCATTAGTGTTGAACTGAAATCAAGTTGAATAAATGTATGTCCATCCCTTTTCTGTTGCATATACATGTAATAAAATGAGCTTGCCAGTCAATTCACTGATGCTGTTGTGAAGACATCACATGTGAATCAGTAAGGACACTCTGGAGTCACACATTCCCTTTTCTTATTCACCGATGGGATGCTGCAGTGCTGCGAGTCTTCCCTGAACTTTACAAAGAAAGCCAAGAGGAAGATGTTGCAAGCGTCTGAAGAAACCTGTCACCACCAGTGAATCATTTTAAGCCGGAATCTTTCATTTGCCTGTTTTTGTACTGTATTTTAATAATTCCCCTGGACAATATCTGCTCTTAAAAGACGCTGACAGACAAAAAGCAATTATTGTGTTCGTACTTCAGAACATCTTTAAATTATTAAGGACTGTAAAAACAGAAACTGACAATAGCCTGATTTTTCATAAATTGTTAAGTTAAGGTTGTTTTTTTATTTCTTTAGAGACTGGATGTTTATCCAATGACTAAAAGCATAATATCTCATTTATTCTCTGATTCTCTATTGTTAATTTTCTTTTCCAGGAACTATGTTTACTTCCACAGAACATTGAATAAACATTTGAAGATGTGACATTAGTCATATTACTTTTACATTCGGGTTGTGAATTTCTTACATCAGCTGTTCATTTTTTAAATGAGAAATTTCATCATAAAAACATTTTTCTCTCTTTTAGGTGATTCATCCTGAACATAAACAAGCATATTTAATGGAACTAAAGTCATGTTTTGTGGCCTGATCTAGGTTCATATGAGGCCGATGTGGCTTTTCTGTGCTCCGACAGTGTCATTCTGAATAGGAGCCCAATCATTTCAACAGAAGCTGTATTTTATCCTTGTAAATATGGTCATGCCACACAGCTAACGCATTGGAAATATAAGCAGGTGGATGGAGCCCTGTGTAATCTCCTAATTTGCAAAGACTTAATTTCATCCAAAGAAACTGCTGGAGGCTCCTGGCCATATGGCCTTGCTGTATATGTGGGGGGTTCACAGAGTGAACAGCAGTTCTCTGTTACAGTATTTAACCCTTTCATACATTAGCTATTATTTTTATTTTACCCCCTTTTTTATTTCTTCTTGTCAGGTGGACAGCATGGACTTGAACATTCAAACATGTCTTATTATAAAAAGAAAATTTACTTTTAACTGTACTTTTAATGTACTTGTAAAATGTACAAAAAATTGTATTGCTCTCTATATAAATATTGTGTAATGGTTCGCCATGTAATGTTCTGGCTATCGATAGTAATATTTGTTAGTTGTCCACATAATCATAAATTAACTACATAAACACAATTACTGTATATTGCTCCTTATTGTTCTGCCATAAAAACTCAGAAGAGGATATTAGTGGAGGGCTTAATTATTAGGGTCTTTGGTGTAGGCCCCGGTTGCAGCCCAGATCTGCAGCATTCATGTAGAGCAGACACTGCCAAACAGGTGGTGGTGCAGAGGAAGGAGAATAACGGCAATGTGTTGGTGGTGACCCACTACTGACTATGTGTGTGTGTGTGTGTGTGTTTACTACCAAGGATAGGTTAAATTCAGATATGACTTTTGCCAAGTCGATGAATAAAAGTAATGCTTCTACTCATCACTAAGCGCTGTAAACGCTAATATATGTAGTTCTTTTTCTTTAAACAACATCTATGCAAGCAGCACATCAGTCGCCAAATTGTTATCCTACTTGATGTGAAACCAGAGCAGGGAGAGCAAATGATCCATTGAGAACGGGTGTTCTACACTACTTGCCCCGCACATGTTCTGGTCGTGCCGTGCGAGTGAGGTTTCCACTCCATTTATAAGCAGCGCATGATTTGAATTATGCCACTTTTCTGATCATTTTGCCACCTGAATACTCAGGCTCACCCAGACTGAAATGTAGTTCTTACTCACTGTTGCTCACTGAGATTAATCTTTAATTCCACAAGTAAAAATTCAGAATCAAAAAGGACACCTACAGCCATTTCTATTGACATTATTTAATTATAGATAGGCTACACATGACCAATTATTTTATTAAAAGTCATAGCTTAAAACAACATATACTAAAAAAAACCCTAGAACTGAATAGTCAACTAAATAGCCTTGACATTCCTGTCAAAACACATCACAGAAACCTGCTTCACCTCACTCAAACTGCATCCAGATCTTAATGATGGTCCTACAGACTAGTCAATATGGACAGAGGATAACTTAAGCTTGTATAGCTGAATACTGTTCCCACCGTATTAACACATCTTGATCCAGAAAAGGAAGTGTTGATCTAGGGTCAGTTTTCAGGACAATAACCATCATAAATATGGAACAATCTAATCCAAGATTAGTTTACTACCAGCTCTGCTGATGTCTGAAGCAGCTCCTTGAAGCAGTAAAATTCTATATATTTTTGGATTAAAATTTTAGAGTAAGTCTAAATAAATAGTAAAACAAATAACCAGTGAATTTAGTCTGTCCATACTTAAGATCTGGAGGCAGTTTAAGTTTTGGGGATGTATTTAGATGAAAACTCTTTGGCTTTTAAAGTGACTACTGAGTTCTAGTATCTGTTAGCAACACTGCCCTCAAAGTTCTTGCTATAAAATTAAAGAAGCTAAATTTGGACTCCAAATATGTCTTTGCTGGCTCTGACATTATTAGGGAACTTCACTCTCCACAGCAAAGAGACTGAATTATTTTGTTTGTAGATGTATTATTAAGGGAGAAGCTTGTTGAGATGTGGGGTTTACAAGCAGAGATTTGTATGTTGTTTTAATTCTGTTGACAGCAGCAGTTGAGACATGTTAACAGAGATATGAAGCCACTGGAATGTTCTAATTTGTTTTCTTAAAAGAATGCCAAAATGGCCCAGCAGCTCTATCAGTTACAGTACCCTTCTTCATGTGCACATCTAATAGCTTCCAAAACTCTCAGGCATCTTTTCCTCTACTCTTCCACCCTCCCTCTATAGTTAATGGTTCTACCATTCTGCTTGGCCTCATCCAAATCTGTGCAGAGCCTACGGTTTAGCGTGCCAGCCAAGCAGTGTTTGGTGAGAAATTGAGAAAAGGAATGGAGGATTTGCCCAAAGCTGACAGGTGAAACTAGGTAAGAATCTTCACTAAATAACAGATGTTGAAATGAAGAGAGTGAAAATGTCTAGAAAAGATATTCTTAAATGTAAAAATAAAGGTACTTGGCTTACACATTGGCATTGTAAGTAAACCCATACATTTTTTAGATAATTTGGGAAGATCACCCTGAAATCAAGATACCTTTTGCAATTGTCAGGAGCAAATTGGTCTTTAACTTAACATAGTTTTGTCAGACTTAAGATATGAGTAGACTGATTTAACACGCCAATTATGTATTTGATGTATTATGAGAAATAACTGAACTGAACAGAAAACAAGGTTTCATGAAATCTGTCATCTAACCACAATGAAGAACCGCATGGATTAAAGTACAACCGCTTACCATTTTTTATATTATTAAGATGTATTCAACATGTATTGTGCATATTATACATTGCTGAAAATGTTTAGGACATGCACATAGTATTTAATTCTTACTATTGGTTGGTTTATATGGAGGTTCTCTGAAAAGGTTCTTCACACTTCTTTGTGGCCAAAATTGTGGCACCACCCCAAAGAGAATGTTTCATGTTAAGAGCATATAAAGACTTTTTTTCAATTCATGTTCTGCCCAAAAAAAGATGCTCATGATCTTCATCAGAGAAACACTGTCTTCTTTAATACATGACAAAAACTTCATCAGGTGCCCCTGGTCTCTTGTCTTTTCCCCTCCTTTGCATTCCCCCCTCTCTCTCTTTCCTCATCTCCTCATCCCTTAAGTGGACTGGCAAAAGATTGTGTGCTGAGCAAAAGTTTCCATCGAGACCTAAGCGATGTTCCATCATGTTATTTTCCCCTTTCCCCCTCTTTCAGGTCTGAAGCTCAGCGTTCGCTGAAAGGTTGGAGGAGCCCTCATGGAGCCGGCTGTTATCTAGCTAGGAGACACATTCATGTTGAGATTCTGCTTTGGCCAAACATGTGACACACTCCAGATCTGTCTCTCAACCTCTGCTCTAACACAGCCAGCAATCCAACATACGGTCAGTGTGACTCGCACACATGCAGATCCAAACCAAAGAACAAAGAGGGTTTTTTTTGAAAATCTTCTAAAAATGAAAAAGCTTGTAGGTATTTCCTGTCCGATGATGAAATCTACCTTCTGTTCCATATTGGAGTAATTAGTTCCTTTCCATAGATGGTCCAATGGGTCATTAATTAGCAGTGGACCATGTGCAGTCTGTGGGACATACATTCCTCTGCTCTGCACTGATTGTGAACTGGGTCAGATGTTGTTCAACCACACTATTGATGTTTAGAACTGTATTATAACAAATATATACCAGCCCTGCATTTACCAGCCCTGGTGTGGAACGAACTCAGGTCTGGACATCACAGATGCAAAATAACAATGTTTGCTGCAATAATAATTAAATGAGCACAGCAGACAGCTGACATGGGCTATGTGATGTGACTGATGTCCACAAAAGGGCATGATAATAATGTGCCAGGAGAATGGTGGTGGCATCTCAAGCACCAACGTTTTGGGATTTTCTAGAGTGCTGTAGTGATGATGTACCAAGAATGGACTTCTTGTACATTGAGTCCCTCCCAATGGCATAACAGTGGTTCCCCACGGGCCATTAATGCCAGAGGGGAATGATGACTCTGATGAGTGGTACAGAGTAATTAACGCTCCACAGTGGACCAGTTAAAATCTATAATGAACACTAGAAGAGTGAGAAAAGTGACAGGGATCACCATGTCATGTGGTATCTGATTTCATTCCAAACCATTGGTGGTCATAATATTCTGGCATGACCACTTAGCTCTATATAAACATTCCAAATCACAAAGTCAGAACAGTTTCTTTAGACTACCATTAAAATCTCTCAAAGAAATACTACTAGCGCTTAGACAACAAAAAACCCTTTCAGTAATCTTAGACATTTCCTCAGACAAAACGTGTGCATATGAGTTTCTTAGGGGGCTTCAGTCACATGACCTATCATGGGGTATTTCAGCTAATTTAAGTTGGTCAATTCAAAGTAGCTTGTGAATTACTCAGCTTAAAATCAGGATATGGCATTATGTCATAGTACTTCTATTTACTAAAACAGACATGTAAAATTACATCTGAGGTATTAAACAACAATTTCGTTTTAATGTATACAAGTTAAAATGTACTGAAACATGTTTGAGTTAGTCGCATGACAGGTCAATTTTGAGATTTGGCAAATTTTTTTAGAACAGGGTTAATGTTAAACTAATGTCTAACTGCATTAGTGCAAATAATAATACTAATTATATAAATGTTTATTAGTGTGGCAGTAAACATGCCAGGTCACGTCAAAATATACAGTATATACATATATATGTAGACGTTCTGATCATTTCTACCAGAGCCAGAGTTGATCAGTATTTGGATGTCAAAGAGATCATTGAATGTCTCATGATCAACATTAAAAATCTCTGAAGTAATGAAACCACCACTATCTGGGCCACAGATAATAGGTATAATTTATTACATTCTGCTTTCTAATGAATGGTTTCCTTAGAAGACTTTGTGGTTGGTATTATTTTGGTATTATTTTGCGTAAGCTCCTTCCAAAAGCTACAGATGTTTCACTCCGTCTCTTTTAGACTCTCTTTGACCAAGTCTCTCTCTCTGTCCCTTTCCTTGGCTCTGCTCAGGACTATTCTGACTATGTTTCCCCACCAAATCCCTGCTTCACTGTGAAGCTCAAAACATTTCCTGTCTTTATTTCTTACAACGAATTTCAAAGGAAACAACTAAAGCTGTTAATTTAACAAACCGGTAGCGCTGCAGGCAGACTTACATGCACGTACACACAGATTGAAAGGTACTCTGAAGATAAAGTACACACTGGCAGAATTCAGTTAGGCCGTTCTCCAAAGATACTCACTGGGAGAGAATGGCAGATATGTTTTTTTGGCTGGAGTGATAAGCAAAGTGGTGTTTAATCAGCAAGGAGGACTATATCATTCAGACTCATTCAGGAAATAAAGGACCTTTTGTGACCAAGATAAACAGAGAGAAAGCATAACTCTTTTAGAGAAGGAATTCTGGAGTTTCAAAGTTGGTGAGTGATGTGCTTGACCTCAGCGTACCTCCTCGTTTCTGCAGTCACATGCCATTCATTGTCCTGCTTGATTCAGGAGGCTTTAAGTCATCACCTCCAGTCATAAAACCTCAGACGTATTTATATAGGCTGGAATGCATCCGCTCCGTCAGTTCCTCTTGTTCTAGATGTTATCTGAGGTGACAATTTTTATTTCCCTTCAATGATATGTTTTTTGTTCTACTCAGACTCTCCACCATTACTTCTGTCATGCGTTCATCAGATCTTCTTATAGGAAGTCTTTTCCCCCCTCTTCTATATCTCTGCATGAAGTGTTGTGTTTAGAATATCTGGCTTTCATGTCCATTGCAGCCAGCCGGAGCAGGCCATGCCAGGGCAGACGCAGCGTTCCGCAAGAGTGCTATGGGCGGCAGAAAAACATCACAAATCAGAGGCCCAAACCACTGCACATAATGATCAAACGTAAACGGCACAGGGAGGAGGAGGTGGGGAGAAACCTCAGAGTCCATGTTTCTCTGTCTAATATTTCTAAAGCGAAAGTTAAATAAATTCCTGGGCTGAGAGCAGTGGAACCGCGTCAGTGGTGCAGATGGCGCTGATGGCAGCTGCTGCTGGAATGTGGTTTGGCTGAGAGCTACAGAGAGGTAGCAGCCTCCTCACACATTCAGGCTCCATACGCCACTTATAGATCACTCTGTATGTATCCAGTGTGAGCGTGACTCTTGTAGTTATGAGCATCCAAATAGCATAACTTGGGTAGAAAGAAATGAGGATAATTAGCATCCAGAAACTAGCAAACAGATAAAACAGTTGCAGAGCTGTTCATTAAAGAAAAATCCAGTTTGACCAGTTTAAGTGAGAATGAGGTTCTATATTTTTCATATATATATATATATATATATATACACACACACACACACACACACACACATCTGTTATTAAGGTTCAGAAGTAAATTACGGTAAATGACTACAGTTGCCTTATACAATACCGTGACAAACTTCTTTTGGATTACACTAAATTCCAGGTCCTTACATGTATAGTAATACATCTGTATTTGTGTATTTTCATGTATTTGGGTTGTAGTCCCTAAAAAGCACTTAAAAATTTAAAAAGCAATGCCAGTTAGGCTTTGCATAAACCTGCTGTTGTCAATAAATGAAATGTCTAGACTGCAATTGAATATATTGGTCCCTGGGTAATTTATCTGATGTATTGTAGACTATACAATGATAAATATGCAGAAAGAATATCAGTTGCTTATTTCCATACGCCAAATGGTTTCAGGGAGAAGCTATTTGCAAGCAATCTGACAATAAAACGTAGCCGGGTATCATACCACGCTGAAAAATTACAGACAAAAGACTTCCATCTGCTACAGTCGCGTGGTGATTTTAAAACTAGCTGCTGAATGGGGATTATGATTTGCAAATCATCATCAGCAATACAAAACCTCAACTCGGCTCACTTTTTGGCTCATCCGTTGCTCC
Organism: Crenuchus spilurus; assembly: GCA_036984385.1. Taxonomy (NCBI): domain Eukaryota; kingdom Metazoa; phylum Chordata; class Actinopteri; order Characiformes; family Crenuchidae; genus Crenuchus; species Crenuchus spilurus. The sequence continues at coordinate 9,026 of BRDA01012431.1, read as the reverse complement.
TTGCAGACATGCTCAGTTACGAGCCAGCACTGTATTGCTAATGCTTCAGCAGCAGACTGCTTTGCTTTCCCTTTATAGCCTCTTTCACTCATCTCTTTTTAATATTTATTCCACATCCATGCATGCAGCTTTACTTTTTGTGCGGTATTTTCTCCAGGAATTCACAATGCCTAGTCCAGACTTGGCAGCATATGTGGCACGACCATGGCAGGCAGGAGTGCTCGCCAACAGAGTACGATGGAGATTGGCAGCCAGTATCCCGATGCTCCTATAAATCTGGACGCCTATGGGCACACTCCACTCGTGGGCAAGCCCCATACCCACACATGCAGCTCATGGCTTTAATTCATTCATTTCTAAACATGTCTCTCCATGCTTGTGTTTTGAAATAGCGCTGATGTCTGAATTTATGCTCCCAAAGTGGGAGACATGTGGTTTGCAGGGCTCGTTCTACAGATCGCTTTGCTAGCTGATCGCTCTCTTTAGCAGAGTGGAAATTTAGCACCGCGGCCATATTTTAAAACATTAGCAGAGCAGCAGGATCCAAAGAAAAGAATTAACTCACTTTAAACTTCTGTTGAGGGCCTTATCTTCGAAACTTTCTGTTTGGCAGTCAGACACGTCTTTTCTCTTATTTAGACACAAGCTCAACCATCAAACAAAATAAGTAATTTAGCTGGAGAGCAAAAGAAAAATCGGGCCGGACTGAAGCCTTTCTGGATCTTCCCGTCCATTGTTTTGCTCCTGCAGTATGTGATGGATTGGCCGACATAATTGAATCAGCGCTGGATATATCTTTGTACACATGCACATCACATTACAAATACTGCTCCTGCTTCTCGTTTTTATTCAAAGTAATAAAAAGACAATAAATACACAAGAGATGTGCCTTGGAATTGCTAAAATATGCCTGTGCAGAGGCTCTTTTCCAGAGTTTATTCAAGTTCTCTTTCCTGTCAGTCTACCAATTACTAATCATCACAGGCCCAACAAAAACTGTAATACCTGGCCTAACCGAGGCCAGACGATCAGGGTTTTTTCTTCTTTTTCCACCCACTTTTCAGAACTATTTTAGATATTAATTTCCAAATAATGTAGATTTACTGTTTTGAGGATATTTGTTAGTTTGGATTTTATCCATTCCAGCTGTTCTTTCTAGACACAGCCCATGACTACTTTCTGATCAGAATCAGGCCAGGATGCTCTGTAAAATGACAAAGCCCTCATATGTCCTTATACTCCAAAATGGAAAGCTTTTTAGCGATTAAGCAATACCCGATTAAATGTAGTTTAATTCAGAATATAAAAATAGAAACATGAATGTATAAGGCCAAACGCAGAAGCAGTATACATTTAATATAAAAAAGAATACTGTTGTTATTAGACATCAAAATCATGAATTCTTCACAGCCATGGCAAGCCAACAGTTCATACTACTGATATTTTCTGTGTAGTGATGTGGGACTCAGAGATTCTGTCATTCAGATATAATAACAGTCCTTTTGTGGAAATAATTCTTAGATTCATCTTCAGTTCTGAGGAACTGTTACCTTTGTTGTTCAAAGCATATCTTTTTGGGCAACCAAGTTCACAACTGCCCACTAATGAGAAAAGACAAATTTGTCAAATAAAACTACACTAGATTCACATCTGAACATTGCTTTGATTGTTTGGTATATCTTCTACAAAGACAACAGCAAAATCACATTGCTTCACAGTCCAATTCTTGTACTAAGCCTAACTCAGAAGTACAGAGACTACAATTAGCATTTCTGACAGATTCTCTAAGCTGACTCAACAAATCACGTACTTGATCAAAGTCACACTGATCAACTTGTTTAAACATATCTAATCTATTCTAATACAATCTGGCCATAAGTCTGTAAAAAATATAAGCACAAACCTCATATTTGGAGGAGACTCATAACATAGTACCTTCACAACTGAAGGTAATGTTTCTAGAAAACATGATATACATGTGTCCTCAGAAGAGTGAATGAGATCACTATTTCACACATACAATGGAAATTCCTCACAGGTACTTCCAGCACACAGCACAAACTTCACTTCACATAACCAGCCTCATCATAAAGCTTTCTAAAGCCGATGTAGGCATTAACGTCAGCGCATTTATTTCCTTTTTTCCATTTCTTTTATGAGCCTCCAAAGTGACTAAATTGATTATATTAAGCCACTGTTAGCAAGACGTTGGTAAACAAGCATAGTACAACAATCTGTAGATATGTAGACATAGGTTGGCCACAGTGTTTCTCACACCCAGTTCAGAGCTACTGAATTCATCACTTACAGACAATAAACAGATCTTTGTAAAAGCTGCTACCACTAAATGCAGTAATTGAAAACATGCAGCATATCTTGATCCATAACAGAAAATATCTTTCTGCACTATTTCAGCTCTCTGGTGTACAGGTTCATTACCTCAGTAATTAGATTATTACATTAGATTCTAATTTAACTGTTAAACCACATATTAATAATATTACCAAAACTGCTTTTTATGATTTAAGGAATATAGCATGTGTTTGACAGTATCTCTGTGTGCAAAATGCTTAGAAATTGATTCATGCTTGTGTATTTTCTCAACTTGACTACTGCAATGGGTTCGGAGGACTTCCTGCCAGTACAACTAACTACAACTTGTGCAAAATGCAGCAGCAAGAATATTAACACAGACTAGAAAACAAGATTTTATTAGACCAGTTTTAGCATCGCTTCACTGGCTGTTTCATTTAGGATCTATAACATTTTATTTCTACTTTTTAAATCTAATGGTTTACCACCTTCATAGATTTTTGAGAACCTGATATATTATGTTCCAAATTGTGTTTTAAGATCTAGTGCTGCTTTCTCCATATGCCAAAAAACATCCATGAGGCTTCTTCTGTCTGTATTTTTTCCAAAAAGTGAAAAGCATATTTCTTTACGTTAGCATTTAATTAGATTCCATTTATGTATTTATTTTGGATTGTCTCCCTTTTTTACTCAAATATTACTTTTATTTGTGTTATGTTTTCATTTATATTTTACCTTGTGCATTGTATTTTTTGTTAGTATATAATAGTATCTTTTTACTTATTCTATTGGTTTTTTATTAATGTGAATTATTTATTTTTGCCTCTTTGTTGTTTTTACTTTGTATTGCAGTGCACATAAAGGTGCTATTTAAAGATTATTATTATTATTGTTACTCAGTAGACTTCAACAAGACCTACAATGTACATGAGACAAGTGCTACACAGGTGCTATATACATTTTAAACATTATTAGAGAAGCAAACAACTAATTTTATTGTAAAGATAGAGTGGAGTAAGAGCCTTCTGTGTAGACAATGAAGTCACAGACCCTTTGTGTGTAATTATTCTCTGCTCTTCGTTTTCATAGCCGGCCTGGCTGTGCATGCATTTGTCCTACCCTGTGGAAATATTAGACCTTCCCATGTGGCTAAATGCATATTATTTGTTTTGGTCTGAAATGCTGGTGCTTTAGTGCAAAATGTAGTGGCAGAAAAGATTTTATAGAGAACTTTTAAAGAGCTGAAAGATTTGAACTGACACTGTTTAAAGGGCTGATCTAGAATTTAGGCCAATGTTGGTTAGAACAAAACAGTGATAGAAGTGAGGGGAAGAAGCAATGGTCTAAATGTATAATTTACATGATTCATACTCATTCTGTTCTTAATTTCAGATACCTAGTGCATCATTACAGACAAGTGATTGGTGAATTCCTTTGAGAATGCCTTAAAACCTTAAACCTTAAAGATTCTATTTCACTCAAATTTACTGAATGATAAATCTGATTAGTTTTAGCTACATAATAACTGAATTATGTGTGGGCAGTTTAAAGGACAAGGCAGATAGATAGATAGACAGACAACTGGATAGATCAAACTAAAATTGTGATTAAGTATTGCATAATGGTTATAACAGCCCTATGTGAGAGAGATGTGCTCCATCCAGTCAGTGCTAGAAGAAACATACATTCACAATAACGAAATTCTCACCATGGTTACTCTACCTACCCATCTGCCCGATGCAATGATTTAGATATGCCACATCTCGCAGGTATGGAAAGCGCATGAGGACAGCGTTTGAGCACACGTTTGAGCAAATATCTCCTTCAGCTTAGTCCAGAATTCACAGAGCACTGTAACGGAAAATGGAGAAATCACAGAGGCTTGGAGATGCATTCCTGAGCTGGTCATATTTAACAAGAATGCTTTAGCTGAAGGAGGGAAAAAAAATGAGAAATGTGGACAGAGCTGCATTCATGCAGATTTATTATCATTTAATTAAAAGCATTATTTTACAATATTACTCTGTCAGTTCAAAAAGATATTTCAATATTACAAGCTATTTAAAAAAGACCTCAATATCAGCAAATATTTATAGATCCATTGGGATGTGCAATAACAGTATGTTATACTGTTTGCATACATTGCCATGAAATATAGATTCAACAGAATAAGCTAACATCCTGAATATCAATGACGATGTCCATCCGCACATGAACATAAAAAGCAGAGTTCATGATTTAAAAGCATAACATGACCTGATTTAAATAACTGCAGAGAATAGTTCCACACAGATTAAAACCAACAGGACAAACAGGACATGCTGAAAAGGGTCACAGGAGGGAAACCTTTATAATGTCCTACAGCTGTCACAGGCTTACATTAGATAAGTGCTACAGTCTGTCACCTGCTGCAGAGAAATGGCTCTTATTAGCAAAGGGCAAGAAGGACAGAAGGCTCTACATGCCACTGAAAAAGAAATAAGCAAAGATGCATATGTAAACATGGAGATAAAACTCACTAGAGTTCAGGCTGACACTGGATCCTATCATTCATTTAGAAAACATGTAACTACAAAACCGGCCCACTTGGGGAAAATATCAAATGCTAGTAGTGCATCTCCAAAAATTAGGATGTCAGGAGAAAGTAAATTTCTGTACATAATTAAATTCAAATATACTTTGTATTCATTATGTGTAAAGTTAAATATTTAAATCCTATTTTTGTTTTAATGTTGATACTGCTTGAATAGCAATTTATTCAAACTCTAAACAAAATATTCTAATAAGATTTCATGATCTGTAAGTCATTCTGATAAATGAAAAAAGGCTTGAAATGTCCCACTTTATGTGTAATTAATATAAAACAGGAGTTTCTTTTTTTAATTAAATTAAGTACACAAACATTTTCATGGTATTCTATTTTTTTATGTGACACTTATAAAAATAAGCACATCTGAATACCGAATCTGCTAAACTCTAACCTAAAACACCACCTTACGGAAAGCTTAGTCACACATAACGAGACCGGAATGAATATAAAGGTAAAGACTTTTTCCTCCATCGTTCTATTCCCATCCCAGGCCTTTTTAAAAGCCTGCACATAATAAATCAGCAGTGTCAATCTGCTTGATTTATAAACCCTTCAAAATTCATGCTTTTGAGTAGCTGGTCCAAAGCAGTAAAGTAAAGGTCCAACATGATGGTGACTCTATTATTCAGAGATGTCCAAGACCAAATTCTGTAAAAATACAGAAAATTACAGAAAACAGAAAATACAAGGTTGGCTTCACATGGTGCAACTTTTGAAAATTATTTTGAATGTATGCCACACCATGCATTTAGCATCATATATAGAATTAAACAACAAATGAGAATCTACAAAGATGAAAGAAAAGAAGCCAAAAACAAGGAAAACAGTAAGTCGTTAAATAGAAAGTGCTTACGCTGGCACAAACCTGTGCAAGCACTGTCAGCTTAATGTCTACTGAAAATAAATGTTCAGTAAATAAACACACAAACTCAGAAAAATCAATGGTAAATACAATAAAAATGCCCAGTGGAACATACAATTACAGTAACCTGGTTCTAGTTACATTAAATAAAATTTTTCCACAGTAAAAGAGAGCAGCCATGTCTGTGAAAGGATTCACAATTATATGGTTTCATTTTGTCGCCCAAAAATCTGCCCACCCACGCCCTCAAGGACTTCACTGTTTAGCTCTGGTCACTATAATAACACAAGGCACATGGGAGACTCAGGCCAGTGTCGTTACACATGTGCGTAATGAGCAATGTCCTGAGCCAGTCACAGAGCAAAGAGCACTGAGTCTATGTCTGTGTCCATGCTGCTATAATTATGATTATGTGTGTGAATTACAGCAGTAATAGTGCCATGCTGTAGGCTGTATGGTGTTTCCAGACAAGTGCACACCACTAGAGGAGCACATACATCCTCAGTTTTATCATATGGTGAGCACAAAATCCATGGAGCCTTTTATACATCTTAGTTGCAAGCAGAAAAGAAGAAAGTGAAAGTAAACTTTGGGCACACTATGAACTGGAATGACATCAAAAAGTAAGCACCTACATCCTCTAACTCAGCACAACACTGCTCGCCCCTGCTATGCTGTTGAAGCTCCAGCACCTGAGTCACTCCAACTCATGTCTTCACACTGGCATCTGTAAGACAACAGGTCGACATGATATAAAAGAAAAACTTATCTTCATATAAACGTAGTTTCTGACAATTTATGAAAACTGGACACGACAGCAGAGGCCCAAACTAATCTGGCACCCTCTAGTGGCTGTTTGCAGTACAATTTTAAACACCGCCCATAACCGTTTTATTGCATGTAAGCTACAACAATTTTTTTAAATTCCTTATAATGATTTTTTTATCTGTTCTCTTAATTTCACAAACTGTACCTTCTGATTAACCCCCCAGTATTTTTCTTTACAATAAAAGCATTTTATAGAAGTTATATGGAAATATTTAAAGAGGTGTGGTGATGGTGATTGACGGATTGAGTTGAATGAAAGCAGCTAAAGCTAGAAATACAGCTTATTTTGCATTCTGTGACTTTAATAAGATTTAATCTTCACTTTCCACATTTTGAAGAAAAGTGATGTCTTGTTCATCAGTAAGTTTTACTAACAAACATTCAAAAATAGTGTCATGCCAATAGAGGTGAACAGAGTTCAGACGGTAGTGCTGCCTCGCCTTCTGTCTCTTTGCGCATGCTCTGTTTGCAATTTGCTTCTAATGCCCATGCGCAAGCAATATGGCGGTGTCCATTTCGGCCATGTTTTTGGCTTTGAAATGTCACAATGGGAGTAAACAGAAGTGCACTGTCCAGTTTTTATACTGTCAATGGTTTCTGTTAATACACTGAAAAAAAGAAAAAACATTAGCTCATCCAGCCTTTATTCAAAAGGAGTTTTTGCTCTCTTTGGTGTGGTAACAGCCTGTATTCTTTTTTCAAGTCTTTGCTCAAAGTGTTGCTCTGTCACTCTAGAGAATGCTGCTCGGCAGCCCCATTGTGGGGGATTTATACCCCTGTAGTTAACGTTTGGTATTTTAAATGGTGAAGGGGTTGAAATGGGGCTGCTCTAGAGATACATACTGTACATGCAAGTGACCAGCTCTGAACACAAGTAGCGAATCCAGTAAATAGAAAGTGTATGTACAAACTGCAGGACATATAGTGTATCAGACCTTTAAAAGAAACAGAGCAAAACAAAACAATTCTACAAAACAATAAACATAATGAATTAAAAATGTAGCCCCGCTGTCCTTCATGCTGAATTCCAAAACAGTTTGCCAAATATTTTTCATGGTTAACTGTTATGACTCACTGCTTGCTCACTGATCCAGCCATAAGATTTAAAAACTGTGCACAATTCTGAGCTCTGACAACCTAAAAGATTTTTGGACCGATCATGGACGAATATTTACTTCGCAAAAATAAATGATGAGCATTTTTCCAAAATATAAAAAACACAGTTCATTAAAATTCCCCTAAGTTTAGGACATACTTTCCCCATGATACTAAAAACACAAGAAACATTGCCAACTGCACTTTCTTTGAGTAATCAGCACTGATTAGAATGAAGGAGATTCTCTTAGTTTACCTACAAAAAGAATTAGATGTTTTCTAGCAAAGTTCAGGTCTGTGTTTTGGTCCACCTCACTGTAGCAGAGAGAAACAGGAGAAAGAGCAGCAGAGCGAGGGCGATGGAGACATTACATATCACAATAACACTGCTACAGAAGCACAAACATGAGCCTTTTTTCCATAGCCACTGTCTCACTGCGTATGAAACAAAATGTGCCAGCAAGCATAAGCATAAACATTAAAGCTGCTTCTTTCTACAAAAATCATAACAAAGAAAGAACAGTGAACCAATGTCTGTCAAAACTAACCCAATTTTTTTCTGATTTCCATTTGATCATGTATATGAGACAATCTGTTCTAATCTACGATCAGAAAGACTGAAAAAAAGCAGCGCTAGCCAAAGGATGAGTCTTTAAATAGCTGTGAAAGCACACATTTATGTGAGCCAACTGACTAGAAGTAATGAGGCCTTTTAAAGAGGATGTGTGCCTGTGTGTTCCATTAAGATGTGTATACGGAGGCTAACATTTACAGTGTCCATTGTTCTTCCAGGCAATACTTTGGCACATTATAAACATCTCTGGAAAATTTCAGCAATAAAAACAACTTAAAAAAGACTGACATGTCAATTATGCTGAAAAATTGAAAAGGGGAAAAGCTAAAAATGGACAAAAGCATTAGTTGTAAATGTGAATAAAATTCCATTTAAATAGTCCAAAATGTATGCTTTACATCATCATCTCAGCTCAGTGAAAAGAATATTACTGTCACATCAAAAACACAGAAATAGTGTGAAATAATTAATTGTTTATAATTTAATTAAAAATAGTTTTATATTTATGAGGTGGTGGGTGAATCGAAGATGCAGACACACGCAGATAAGAGAGAGATGCTGTAATTTACTGCAGCAGTACAAAAGAGATACACAGCAAGAGATATAGGCAAACATATACAAACTGGATTCCAAAAAAGTTGGGACACTAAACAAATTGTGAATAAAAACCTGAATGCAATGATGTGGAGGTGCCAACATCTAATATTTTATTCAGAATAGAACATAAATCACAGATCAAAAGTTTAAACTGAGAGAATGTATCA
>BRDA01012430.1:11260-31430 GCA_036984385.1 Crenuchus spilurus | reverse complement strand
GAGAGAGAGAGAGAATGAGAGAGCGAGAGAGAGAGAGAGAATGAGAGAGCGAGTGAGAGAGAGAGAATGAGAGAGCGAGTGAGAGAGAGAGAGAGAGTGAGGGAGAGCACGAGAGAGAGAGAGAGAGCGAGAGACGGTTATAAGAGACGGAGATAACGGTTGTTGGAGAATACTTAGTTATATTAACTAAGGTTTATATGTTAATAGGTTAATGTTATAATGTTATAAGGTTATAATGTTATAATGTTATAAGGTTATAATGTTATAAGGTTATAAGGTTATATGTTTATATGTTAATGGACAAAGCTGAACTCAGAAGGTTTTATATATACACTGTAATCAACAATCAGCCACAGAGTGATGTTTTACTTTGGTTTTGGACGTCAGACACTTGTTGTGGTGTAATTGTGTTTAGTTTATATATGAGATATTGTGCTGACTAGCTCTCTCTTTCAGTTTTCAGGTTAATTAAATTCATTGATTTCTGCCATCAACCAGCGTAAGAGATCAGACGTGAATCTTTTAAACAAGTTGATTTGTTTGAAAAGTGATTTGGATCTTTTTGGAGAGTGATCTGAATCTAACACTGAACATGTGTTGCTGACTAAATGAATGAATACATTTCAGAGGAGATTTTCTATGTAAAATTGCAGTAGTTTGGGCCACGAGTGGCTCAGCAGGCTAAGACGCTGACACTATGACCAGAGGATCGCGAGTTCAAGTCCCGGTCATGCTGTTTACCATCAACAGCCGGGACCCAAGAGAGCAATATTGGCAGCTCTCTCTCTGGGCGGGAAGATGGCGCTCTCACTCCCTCTGTCACTCACATTGTAATGTCTGCTGGCTCAGGCATCTACTGATTGGCCCATTCAGAGCTGGGATTCCTGCGCTTTCCTCCAAGCGTGTTGGCTCCCCAGTGACGGTGTATCAGTGGTAGTTCTAAAAGAGGTGATGACTGTATCACACGCAGCGGAGGAAGCTTGTGCTTGTCCTCACCCTCCTAAAGTCAGGGACAGTGCAGAGTGATGGGGAGAGTCCTAACGGAGGGGATGGGCCTAATCAGCAAGCCCTTCATGAGCTGAGGTGGGTCTGTGGGGGACAGGGGTACACCAGCACACCATGCTGAGAACCACTGGTTCTGGATAATTTGTTTGGCCTCCGCTGATCTGATTAGACTGTGTGTAAATGATCTGATGCCTAAAATCATGAAACTCGTTTGGCTTCACAGATGGTGAGTCTCTGGAAGTGAAACAAATAATCCAGCTAGACAGAGACACCATCCTCATAGCTCTGGAAAGTATGTGATTTTTTATATTCTGTTATTATTGTGAATGTGTTGGCTGTAGATTTTAATTAAATAATAATACATCAGAATATCATCAAAAATGTAATTTATGTCAGTAATTCAGGTAAAAAATTAAACTCCTACATTACAGGTGCTCGTCATAAAATAAGAATATCATGAAAAAGTTGATTTATGTCAGTAATTCCGTTCAAAAAGTGACACTTGTGTATTATATTCATTCGTTACACACAGACTGATACATTTAAAATGTTCATTTCCTTTATTTTTGATTATAACTGACAACGAATGAAAATCCCAAATTCAGTATCTCAGAAATGAGAATAAATTAGAATAAATTAGAATAAATTAGAATAAATTAGAATAAACACAGGTGCCAAGTCCTGTTGGAAAATGAAATCTGCATCTCCATAAAGTTGGTGAGCAGCAGGAAACAGGAAGTGCTCTAAAACTTCCTGGTAGATGGCTGTGTTGACCTTTGACCTCAGAAACACAATGGACCAACACCAGCAGATGACATGGCACCCCAAACCATCACTGTGGAAACTTTACACTGGACCTCAAGCAGCGTGGATTCTGTGCCTCTCCAGTCTTCCTCCAGACTCTGGGACCTTGACTTCCAAAGGAAATGCAAAATCATCAGAGAACATAACTTTGGACCACTCAGCATCAGTCCAGGTGAGACGCTTCTGACGCTGTCTCTTGTTGGCTCGACACAAGAAATTTCATTTTCCAACAGGACTTGGCACCTGTGTTTATTCACCTGCACACAGTGCCAACGCTACCAGTACCTGGTTTTAAGGACCATGGTGTCCCTGTTCTTAATTGGCCAGCAAACTGGTCTGACCTTAACCCCATAAAAAATCTGAGGTATTGTGAAGAGGAAGATGTGAGACACCAGACCCAACAGTTCAGAAGAGCTGAAGGTCACTATCAGAGCAACCTGGGCTCTCAGAACACCTGAGCAGTGCCACAGACTGATGGACTCCATGCCACCCTGCACTGCTGCAGTAATCCAGGCCAAAGGAGCCCAAACTAAACACTGAGAGCTGTACATGCTCATACATTTCAGTCGGCCAACGTTTCTAAAATTCATTTTTTTTATTGATCTTAAGTCATATTCTAATTCTCTGAGATACTGAATTTGGGATTTTCATTATTTGTCAGTTATAATCATCAAAAATAAAAAATAAACCAACTTTTTCATGATACTCTAATTTTATGACCAGCTGTATATAGTCTCATTACACACAGAGAGTCTATTTCAAGTGTTTATGTATTTTAATGTTGATGTTTATGGCCGACAGCCAATGAAAACCCAAAAGTCAGTAGCTCCAAAAATTAGAATATTATATAAGACCAATTAAAGAATTATTTTAATACATAAATGTCCTACTGAAGAGTATGTACAGTATATATTAGGGGTGTGTATCTGTCCAATAAATGACCATCCGATATGTATCTCGATTCATGCGCTACGATACGATTCAGAAACGATACATTTTAAATTGGACCGATACGATTCGGTTCGATTCGACTGAGTCTTTGACAGTGAACCGGGCTACTGAAGCCGTTAATACTTTGGCTCTACCTGAGCTGTGGCCGAGTTTTGGCTGAAGAAGTCCTGTTTTGCTGTTTGTCCTGCCGTGTCTTTGGGCTAACGGTGCTAGCGTCCTCATCACCACTTTCCTCATGTCTCACCAAATGTTCTCCGTTCTTCATTTAAAGACCGAACGTCTTCCAAACTTTAGATTTTAAGCTCGGCGGAGCGTCGTACAGTATATATGTGCGTCGGACACGTTTGTCTTTAAACGTGACGAGTATCGCGACAGTTCATGAGAGAGAGATAGTGGGGGGGAGGAGAGAGAGAGATCGTTTAAGCCAAAATCGGTCTTCCAAATCCAATCGGTTATTTTTTACACCCCTAATATATACACTCAGTACTTGGTCGGGGCTAGTTTTGCATAAATTACTGCATCAGTGCAGTGTGGCATGGAGGCGATCAGCCTGTGGCACTGCTGAGGTGGTACGGAAGCCCAGGTTGCTTTGATAGCCGCCTTCAGCTTTGTTTTATTCTCTGATCTTGTAAGTAAATAAATGCCTGTATGTCTGTCCTCTGCAGACACAGTGAGAGCAGTAAATCTACACGGATGTCCCTGCAAGAGCATGACCACAGAGCTGACCTTCAGCTTCTCTATTGAGACTTTGGGTGAGTGTTTGAGGGCTTTTGGGCTTTTTTTCGATATCCTGAACGTGTTCTTGCGTAAACGTCTTGTAGATGTCTGTTCGCTGACGGCGCTGCTGTTTCTGTGCAGTGTGTTTGCAGGATAGCGTCCTTGCCTTTTGGAAACATGGCCTCAAGGGGAGGAGCATACAAAGCAATGAGGTACTTTGACGTCAGTCAAAACATTTTCTAGATGTTGGAAAGCGGACAAATGAACAACTTATTTGTTGCCTTCTGCAGGTTACACAGGAGATAACGGACGAGAGCCGTGTCTTTAAGGTCCTGGGGACCAACAGGTGTGTCCTCATTCGGTAACCAGGGGTAGAGCATCTTTGAGCAGATGTCCATTTTAGCTGCACTGACCAAAAAAACATCAGCTGCTGTGCTGGGTCAGATCCACTCCAACACACACTAACCAACACACACTAACACACCACCACCACCTCAGTGTCACTGTAGACCATTGAAGAACAGGGTGAACACAGTTTACAGAGAAACTGATGCACTACAGTCCTACAGCACCGATATGCTCAGTGGAGCTAAAATGGACAGTGAGTGTAGATTAAATTACTTATCGCCATGTTGCTTAAATTGCCCAGGACACAGAACTAACGTGATGTTACTCGCTCCGTCCCGCAGGGATATCATCTTGCAGAGCACTCCCACAGGCGACCCGTCAACGCTGAGTAACCTTTACATCCTTACTGGCCATGAGAGCAGCTACTGAAAGGACTTAAAATAGTGGAATAAGCCCCACAGTTGTGGAAACACCTCTACAGTGGTGAAGGAAGAGTCCCCAGACCCCTGATGGGAGATTAAGGAGAGTGTCCATCCGGAGCATCTCGCAGGAAGTGAATGGAAGCCTGGAGAAGCACTGCCAGAGCCTCTGACCAGCCAGAGGGACAGTCAGAGGCAGAGGAGCTACAGACTCATTTAACAGAGCTGTTAATTCATTTGGGTTGTACTGTAGGAGAAGACGCTAAGTAATGGACAAGGTGAAGCTGTGTGTGTGCTGGTTTAGTCAGCCAACACGATCGTACCAGCTCCCAAAACACAACATATGCCATAGTGTAGAAGACGGCTGTGCTTTAGCTAATAGCTGTACTGCAGTGAATCCTGACAATTCTGCTGTATTTGGTGCTGTGTGTGCTGTATTTATAATGTAAGATCATCAGAAATTGATTTATTTAATAATCCGGACCAGGAAGCAGTGTTGTTCATTCCTTAAACTAGACGAATAACGCTGGTCATTGCACTATGAAACCTAAGAATGTAAATGATTAGAAAAATAAGAATTAAAACATTTACAATGTCTCAGACGTTGCAGAATCCAGGCTTATTTTGACCTGTTATTATATTCCTTAATTCTTTAATGTTGTGCTGCTTCTGCTACTCTCATTTACTGAGATGTATTAACATGTTAGGTGTCATACTGAGTGAAGAGTCCTGCAGTTCCTCTATATGGCGCTGTTCTATTTACTGACCGTCAGGTGGCAGCAGAGAGCTTGATTTATTTTGAGGAAGTGCTCGAAGAAGAAGGAAATCTACGGCGTCACAACGTCTGCAAACGCTTCTTATTTATATCTTTACGGCTTATTATAATTTCAAGTGTTTAGTACCATTATTGTGGAATTTTATTCGTATACAGGACTGATTTATTGTATAATGTCGTTAGAAGTGGCTTGTCTGTCGTTCAGGCAGCCGTACGCGGGTTTAGTGTTGAATGGGGTGAAGTCTATAGAAACGCGTTGGCGCCCTCTGCTGGCCGAGCTGAGGAACTGTACCATGGCGGTACATGTAGCACAGAGTGAATGGGAAGGAGATGAATGGAGGAACATCCTCACACACACGATGGGAATGGCACACTTGCAAGTTGAAGAGCTGCTGGAGTCTGGGGAAAGATTTGGGAGGGGTATTGTTGCAGGTAAGAATGAATTTGTGAGGCCCAATAGGCTGTATAAGAACTTGACACAGTGTCAAAAAGTGTAGTGAACCTGGCATTACAAAATCCAAATAAGCTCAGTCAGGAATTTATCTAAACAGTAAAATTTCTGTGAAACGGTCAAAAATGAAATCAAATATTAAATAAATAAAGGTCTCAAAATGAAATACAATAGTCCCTGCTAAACAAGGTCCTAATGGTAGGATCGGTACCAAAACTAAAATAAAAATGAATGCAAATGAACATGTAAAGTTCAAGTACAAGTGAACATTGTTTACTTACTTACAAAAGTAAGTTCATGCCTCTTGCTCTTTTTGTCATGCGAATGCTCCAGCTATGGCAGCCCTGAGTTACGTTGGCTGCTCTTTTACAGATAAACATTTCAAGTCACGTTCACGCGCCTGCGTCACAATATCGCGATATGGTAAAGTCATATCAAATTAAAAAACATACCGATATTATTGTGATCGATATTATATCGCCCACCCTTAGCAGTAAGCAACACGAACACCAGAGAGCTGTCTGTGGGTGAAAAACAAACAGTCGTGAAGCCTGGAGAAGATGGAAAATCAATCCGATCCAGATGAAAATACCTGGAAATGAAAGCTTTGTCTCATATTCAGCTTCGAATTTCGACCCAAATGTTGTCAGTCTACAACAAAAGTAAAGGGACTGACCTTACTGGTCCAATACTTTTAGAGGGGAGTGTATCACATGAATATTTGGAAATCAAGCTCTTAGGGTCTGAGATGCACACAACTGCAGTCTGGTATGGTTTGAAGTGCTTAGAGCACTTCATGCTCCCATCTGCTGACAAGCTTTATGGAGATGCTGATTTCCTTTTCCAGCAGCTGCCCACAGTGCCAACACTAGTACCAAATGGTGTGCTGGTCATATTACTGCGCTTGATTGGCCAACTCATCAACATTAACACAAAAATTTGTTGTAATTAAAATAAAATGGCAGTTTACCTGAATTAATTAAATTATGAACAAAAATGACTTTTTTAAGATTATTCTATTTTTTACATTTAAATCTATTCTGTTATGTATGACTAAGTACAGAACTGCATTATCCTGTTCATTTATCTTTAAATCAGCTTTATAGAATTATAACATTTCTAATATATTTTTTTATTTTATTGCTTAAATGCTCACTGTTGAAATAAATGGCCTTAAATATACATTTTCTCTCTGACTGTATTTAACTAAACATTGACATTCTGTTTTTATAATTTTTGAGGTCTTTTCTGCTGATTTTTCAGGTCTTGTGGACGTTGGAGAAACATGGTATTGTCCTGAAGATGTTCTTCAGGAGGAGATGACGGAGCTGGAGAAAGGGGCGTGTCTAACTGGACTTGGACAGAAATACCTCACGCGACTGTCCAACCCGCGCTGGCTCACAGAGCCGTTGTACCTGAGAGGACATAAAAATGTGTGGACAGTAAACATCCCAGAACGCCTGTTACCGTCTGATGGACACAAATAATGGAACTGTTTTCTAGTCCTCTGTTTTGCTTTTTGAGTCATTTGTTTTGTGTAAATATAAAATAAATCACACATGAACCCTTTATGTAGCACACTCTGTTATTTTAATTATTCAGCTACATTCACAAAATGTTTTTTTAGGAAAAAAGGTACATTTTTAAATGCCTTTTCTTATGAAAATGTCAGAAATGATGGTACATCTCTTTGAAATTAATTGGCACATCCAAAATAAAATTTGTACTAGAATTTCTGCTGCACATGCTCTGGTTGCAATTTAATTTTAACATCTAATGCGCAAGTAATGTGTCTGTTTCCTCAGTTTTTGGGCTTCAAAATGTCACAATAGAAGTAAGCAGAAGTGTACTTATATACAGACTATGGCTACGTTCACATTATCAGGCTGAAGTGACTCAGATCTGATGTTTTCAGGCTGTGTGGACGTCAAATCCCATCTTTTCACATCAGATCTGAGTCACTTTCATATGTGGTTCTAGATCAGATATCAGATCTGTGGACACTTGAATGTGACGGTCAGATCAGATTTCATGTCTTTGTGCTTGTACACATGTGTGTAGTGTGTGAGGCAGCGTTGGCTTCTCTCGTTTACTCACGTCGCTGTAAAAACAGTAAAAGCAGCCAGCTGGCATTTATTCACCTTCTTCACCTGATCATGTACAGTCCAGCACCTGTTTACTGTCCTCCTGAGCTAAACACCATCACACATCAGGAGAGAGGGGGGTGTGATCGACGTGGAGTCTGCACTGCTAGGCTTACTGGGTGCTTAGAATCGCTCCTGTTGTGCAGACAGACAGTGCTGTGCAATTTGTGCAGTGATATTTAGTTCCTGAGTGTCAGACTGTGCATTACGGACAGCCTGAGTGATGAAATGTCATATTGAATCATTTTCCTCAATAAATAAATGAGCAAGCATAATATTTTTGTCTCGTTTGTTTAACTGGGTTCTCTTTATCTACTTTTAGGACTTGTGTGAACATCCGATGATGTTTTAGGTCATATTTATGCACAAATATAGACAATTATAAAAGGTTCACAAACTTTCAAGCACCACTGTAATAGTTGTATGACTCCCTGCTTAATATCTGTTATATCTGCCAATTTGTTTAATCTTCTTGAAAAGTTTGTGAATACTATTAAATATTTATATTAAATTTTTTTATTATTTATTTTATTATTTTACTCTATTTTTTCTCTTTTCCTTTAAGAATTTCTGTGTTATGGTATTTGTAAACGTGTAAATAAAACTATATAAAAAAAAAACTGTGGTGCGCATGCGCAGTCGCACAGTCAGACGAATATCTGTGACGATGACAACTTCCTGTTACCGCCTAACTGCAAAGAGGGCGTGTTAAAGTTTGTCCCTGAGTTAGTTTAGCCCCTCCTTCCTTCACTGTAACAGCCTCCACAGCTCAGATTGACTGCACATGAAGTTTTGGGGTGTTAGTGAGGGGGGAGAGGTTTGGTAAAGCCGGACGGTGAGGAGGTAAACATGGACAAACACTCGACAAGTTCAGAGCTCTCAGCTCCTCCTCACACAAACACAAACAGGCGAGTGTCCCGCAGCCTGCAGACCTCTGTCTCCCCTCCGTCCAGCATGGAGCCTCTGGAGAGGTGAGTGAGCTTCACTGCACCTTTAAATTAAGGACAGAGCTTCACTGCACCTTTACGTAAAGGACGGAGCGTCAATACACCTTTACGTAAAGGAAACTTTGCATGTATAAATTTTTCTTTACATGTTGAAAGGGTTCTTTAGGATCTGTTCTTCTTAGCACTCTTGGCAAAAAAAGGCTTAAAAGAGATGGTTCCTCAAGGGTTCTTTAGTAAAGAAAATTGTTCTATATAGAATCCAGAGCATTTTTGAAAAGGTTCTTCAGATTGAGGAGGAAAGTGCTGTAGATGGTTCTCTATAACACCTTGACATCTTTCTTGGTTCTGTATAGTACCATTTTCAAAAAGGGTAATCTCTCTTCATCAGTCTGAAGAACCTGTTATCCACGCTGAGGGTTCTTGGAACCATTTTCTTTACTGAAGAACCATGTTTTTTTTTTAAAGAGTGAACAAAAAAGGGTTCTTTGGTTGATAACAATAGTGGAACTGTTCTAAATGAGCCTTTATAGAACCTTTATGGTGCCACGAAGAACAGTGTTTCTAAATTTAGTTGAAAATGATTTAAAATGTGAACAATTTAAGGTTGTGTTGCAGAGCTTCACTAAAGGACTGCTGAGCATCTTATACTAACAAATAACCGTATTAATTGAGTTAATTCGGCAGATTCAGATTAATTTAAACAATTTGGCTTCAGTCAATACAGCAAAATGGCATTTTTTCTTATTAGTAGTTTAATTTGAGCGTATTTCCATAGAACAGTGTCAGAGATGTGACTGTTGTTTTTGTTTTAGTCCCACAGGTGCGCATGTTGAATGGTGTAAACAGTTAATTGCAGCCACAATATCAAGTCAAATCTCAGGTCCCATTGCAACAGAAACCATCTCTCGTGACTATAAGGTATGTGTGTGTGTGTGTGTGTGTGTGTGAGTGAAAGAGAAAGACAAACATTCCTCACTAGCTCCGAGTCTGCTTAGGAAATTTATCACAGATGCTTCATGAGCTTTAGGCAACAAGAAGACTCAGTTATCAGATTGCTCTTTTGATCAGTCTGTTGGGCCCTAATAAACAACCATTCCATCAGTATTTCTTCACAAAAGTATGCCACGTTGATGCAATATGCCCACGAGGTCTGCAGGAAGGGCTGGCTGGTGCTGTTTTTTTGGCGCGTCATGCCTCACCCTATTTCTGTTCTCTTATTGCACACACAGTAATTCCTTTTTGTCCTTCAGACCTGTGTAAATGAATGTCTTGTGTGGACCCATTCGTTCAAGCTCAAAAATGCAGATTTATGACCCCAGCTTCGTCCCCCAAGGCTCCCCAGCAGCTGAGAATGTACTCGTCTGAAAGTTTCTGCCAAACTTTATCCTTGGACTTAGTTCATAGGTGCTCCCCGAGGCCATGTGGGGCCCACCAAGTGATTGGCGTCAGTATATTCTTCTGCAACTCTTGCCCTCAAGCTTTTTAGTAATGAAAGTTTAGCCGTAATACTAAGAATGGCAGTCAATGTGGAGAAATAAAGGTAGAAGGTATTTGAGAGCTGCGGGCACATTTAGGATCACTTCCCCTTGCAGATATATTTTTGTGCACTGGGATATTAAAGTCCTAAAGCAGATCAGCACTGACTTGATCAGGTACACCTGTCATTTAATTGTCAGGTACTACACAATGTTGGGGATGCACCGAAATGAACATTTTTGACAAATATTCATCATTTGGCTGGTTCTTCATTTCTATAAATGATTATAAAATCAGTAACTAAACTATTTCCCAAAATAAGTCTTGTAGTTAGTCAGGAATGAGTGTCTGTATTTTAATTGAATTAATTAAATAATGATTTTAATTGATTATTATATTTGTATATAAAACAAAGAATAATATATGAATATGTATGAAGATGCATGTATTATTAATATTTAATAAAATGAAGTCTAAAATGAATGATGTCAGTCACATGGATGTTTTGTGTGTTTAATGTGAGTGTCATTGGCTACAGACACTGAAACACTTCACATTTCTTCTGCTAATTGTGAGACGCTCCCTAACACTGCAGCAGGGAGCACAAACACAAAGCTAAGCGGCTGTATTCTGGCTTCATCATAACAAGTGTTGTTTAGTAAAGGTTGTGCTTGTAGTTTGTCGTCTTCTTCCATTTCAGCACCAAACTGTAACTGTGCTGGTGAATCTGTGCTTTCACGTATTCGGCTGAATACCAAAAGTGTGTTGGTATGGATGTATGGGATGCAGAAGTGTTGATGGAACTTTAAAACGTTTAGACACATCTACTGTACCTTGTTGCTATATTTTGTAGGTATAGAGTGACTGGAACTCATCTTTATTCCTCTTTTCAGTTTCTGACCTCAGGGCTACATTTCCTGCATATTTTGGTTGGTGTGCTCTACAGCAGCTACACTAAGATGTTCCTCATACCAGTGCCACACACAAAAGAGCCACTATGGCCACATGCAAATAAGGATGAATATCCTGTATCTCGTTAGGATTTGAGATGTATCGGACAATAACAGAACGATTGGTTTTTGTAGTCTGTGTGTTTATGGCCACACGACTGGGTCACAGCTCTCTGAAACGGCACAACTTTTGTGGCGCTCCTGGTCAGGCACTGGAGAGTCATTTCTGACAGATGCCTGCAGGGCTTGCAAGGATCTGCTGCTAACATCTTAGTGCCAGATGCCACAGGACACCTTCAGAGGTCTTGTAGAGTTCATGCCTTACGTTCAGAATACGTTCAGTATTCTCAGATCTGATTTAGTCTGTCTGTTTGGGTTTCTGTGGTAACAGTGCAGATGTCAGTAATTACTAGAGGTGGGTAATCCAGGTCCAGGAAGTAAAAATCCACCCCAGGATTTTGTTTCAGCTGCCTTGTTGGTTCTGCTGCAGCAGAGACACACATGAAGTTGGAGCAAAATCCTGGGATGGATTTTTACCTTCTGGACCTGGATTACCCACCTCTAGTAATTACAGACACACTGGTGACATGGCTTTAGGGTTGCCAGGTTATTGGTTTTTCTGCAAAATTGTATTTATTTTAATGCACTTGTGGGTAAAATTTCAGAGGTGGTGAGGAGTTTCTGGACTTTAAAAAATGGACCGTGAACCAAAAACCAAAAAAAAAGTAGTGTTGGAGATGCCTTTAGTAGACTTTCTATTATTAGAAGACCTCCAGTGGAGGGATCTGAAAATATAGAGTAAAACTAAAAAGATTTAAGAGTAATAAACAGCAATTATAACTTTCTCAAACATCTGTGATTAGATTCTTTATATTTTGGGTTAGTTTTAAGTTCATATAGGACGGCTTATTGTCACAGTGAGCTGGAGAGTTTTTTGGGACCTGGCAACCTGGGGAACCGTTGTCTTTTGCACTTCTGTCACTCTGGGTTTGACGTGTTGTTTTTTGTTGCGTTGAGTGAAAGGCACTTTGAAATCTGATTTGAGCGGCCAGAGCGTCTGGACTGTACACATCTGTATGTAATCACATTTCAAACCACCAACAGATGTGGCTTAGATCAGATTTTGGCGTTCTGGACTTCCAAAAATAAGTCTGGATATGATCTACATGGACTGAAAATCAGATTTGGGCTTTCTGAACCAAACCTTAGTTGGTCAGAACTGTTTTGGTGGCACACAGAGGAAATATGCAACATATTATGGCTACTGGTAATGATGTTTTGGCTCACTAGTGTATATTGGCCCTTTATTAGTAAATAAGAATTCTAGGCGTATTGTGTCATTGCACTGGTATAAACCCAGTCTGTATACTCAATTACTCCCAACGACTTCTGACATTTCACGTCCTGTCCCTCGTACTGTAATACAAGTCTCTCGGACCTGCCTGAATGGTCCTCACTGTCCTGAATCCAGTCAAAGCACCCACAGTGTGGTTGAGTTTTCAGCCTGAGTTCTGTCACTGTCTGTATTTTGTTCTCTCTTCTTCTGTACATCTGTTTGTTTGTTTTTCTTGTTGTTTTGCCATTTTCTGCTGTAGGACTATGACGCTGCTGTTAAAGGATTTCCCTTGGACAGCGATGCTCAGCATACACCTTCTTCCTTGGCAAGTCTGCGTGTGCTTTGGTCCGTGTGTATTCCCTTGTCTTGCACTAAACCTGGACGTCGTGTCCTTAACACATTGTTGGAAATGGAAGGCCAGGCCGACAAGTAGAAAAACATGAGTCACGAGGTTCAGATCTGCTTATTTATGCACTCGGATCTACTTTACACCATCATACTAAAGACTAACAGTGAACAAAGCCTGGTGAGCTGATTAGCTTAAGTCCAGCTGACCCCTACTTCATTTTATTGTTGACAACGTGATATTTTCTGGCTCAGTATGTCTCTCATGGCTCTTGTCCTCGGCTTTATCACAAACGCATGAAGCTCTCATCTAACATCTGCCGAGCTCCGACACCCAGCCTCTCTGTTTCCATGATGATGATAATCGGAGCTGCAAGGCGCCATTGTGTGCCGGGCAGTGACGGCGTCTCGTACGGCTTTCTCCCGCTCTGCCCCTTGGCTCGCAGCTGGGCATCCAACAGAAAGTGCCTTCTGTGTACTTTCAGGCTTGCCAGACAGCTCAGCCATTGTAGGTGGAGCCGTTCTGAGTCTCCAGCTCATCTGCTGAACATCCTCCAGGGCTCTGCAGCCCGGTTGTGTGAGCCAGAACCATATGGATCAAGTCTTTTCTAATTAGTTTGCTGTTTTGGGACCTTGGCTGAATGTGAATGTCTTCAAAGCCTTTCTGAAGGAGCGCTCTTATTTTTGGAGGATTTGAACTGTACAGACGTTGATTTTGAAACTAATCTTTAAAGTGGTGAAAGGAATGACTGCTACAGTCAAAATATTTAGACTTTCACTGGATTTATCTTTATTGTTAGGGGGTTTATATCAAGGGTCCAAAACAGGTTCTTGCTGCTCAGACTCTGTGCAAAGTTCCACTGAGATGACTGTTCACACTGTTATTAGTAAGAGATCAGATCTGATTTGTCTGTCCACACATCACAAGTCTGTCTGTTTGGGTTTCTGTGGTAACAGTGCAGGCGTCAGTAACTATAGCCAATCTTGTGGTGTGGCTTCAGAGTTGCCAGATTTGTGGTTTTCCTCCAAAATTGCTGTATTTGTTTTAATACACTCGTGGGGTGATGGTTTTTGGACTACTGTAAATGTACTGTGACCGCCAAAACCTCTTATAGTAACACAGTAGAAAAATAGTGGTGTTGGAGATGCCGAAGGTAGCCTTTTGTAATGTTTGAAGACCCCAGTGGAGGAATCTGAAAATATAGATTGAAGGCTAAAATAAGATTTATGAGTAATAAACAGCAATTATAATTTCCTCAAACATCTGTGATTAGACTCTTTAGATTTTGTGTTAGTTACAAGTTTGTGTAGAGTGGCTTACTGTCAGACTTTGGGCTGGAGAGTTTTTCAGACCTGGCAACCCGGGACTGCTATGGTGCCCTTTCTGGTGCTTCTTGGAGCCACATGCTTCCATCACTCTGTGTTTGACGTGTCGTTATTTGTTGACTTGTGAGTGATGCTAAAGACACTTCAAAATCCGATTTGAGCGGCCAGGGCGTCCGGACTGAGACTGATCTGTACACATCTTTTCATTTTTGTTTGTCCAGACTACCAACAATCAATCTGGATATAATCTATAGGCCTAAAATCTGATTTAGCAGTGCTCTAACTTAAAGTCTGAGTTTATTTTTGTTGCTTAAGGCCACAGTGAAATGCAGCAGATAATGGGAGTGTTGGTTTCTTAATGGAATGATTAATTGAAAAGCCAAATTTGCACAATTAACCCAAATACAGCTGATCACTCGAGGTCTATGAGCTGCAACAAAATTTTTGTTGTAAAATCATTCCTTTAAAAATCTACATAGAAAATGTATTATGCAGAACACGACTCTACCAAACAAAGGTTCTGCAAAGGCTTTGGAAATTTCAGGCCAGGTTGATTAGAACGACAGCTAGAAGACTGAATAAGACAGTCGTGCACTAGCCTGTCTTATTTTTGACCTCTGGGCGCGAGTAGGGTGCTTGTTTCAGGAAGGGAATGCTGTAGGGAATGGGAGTGGTTGCATTGGGAAACCTCATGCAGTATATTCTTGTATGTAACCAGTAATTTTGTGAGCAGTTCATATTTGTGCAAGCTCAAGACCTCACGAGGAGCTGTTTCTAGAAGCACAGGATACCTCTCTGTTGTTGCTGTAATTAAATTGGGAAAGCTTCCTCATTTCTGATTGGCCACGCCCATATTTCACTAATTGCTGTTGTCCTGTTGCACACACTGACTCGCCCAAGTTCCTTTTGAATGTCTTTACAAACATCTGTGTGATATTACAAGACACTCTTTCAAATGTGTGTGTGTGTGTGTGTGTGTGTGTGTGTGTGTTTAAACCTAATTATGTTTTTATATGTAAGGTACTGAGGGAAGGCAATAAACAAGCTCAGATGGAGGAGGCTCCACGTGTACCTGGGGAGACAATCAAAGCTATAGGTAAGGTTGTTACATCTACAGCTAATCATAACATTTGATTATCATAACAATACTTTCTCTGTGAGCCCCTTTCATCCTGTGGGAGTCGATGTTCTCCACAACAGTAATTAACCTCTTAATCCAGAGTTTATGGTGCTTATTGGCTAGGCCCGAGTTAACCAGAAGCCATTCTTCTTAAATTAGTGCTTTTGGGAATCTGAGCTTAATGCAGTACTGATATACAGTAAGTACACAATATGCAGATGAGCCCTTGAACCAATCACAGGCATTCCTTACCTTAAGGCAGACATGTCCAAAGTTCGGCCTCTGGCCCATTAATTTTTTTTGTGAGAGATTGACGAACATGTCAGAAGAGCTCTTCAATTTAAGGAGCCTCATGGATTCAACAACAGGAAAAAATATTTTTGAGGATGTAATTTGCCATCTAAAATATGTATTCTTTGAGAAAAGGTGTATGGAGTCACCACTGATGGAGCTCCAGCCATGACGGAATGTGTCTGGAGGTGAGGCTGTGAAGTTGCACTGCATTATATATCAGGAAGCACTCTGCGCCAGAGCCGCCCAACTGGGCAAGTCCGTACAAATATTTCTAAGTGATCAAGTCAGATTTGTGCTTCCAGACATCACAAACTTACCTGTTTGAGCTTCTTTGGTAACGGTGAAGGCGTCAGTAACTATAGCTACGCTGGTGACGTGGCTTCAGAGTTGCCAGGTTTGCAGTTTTCATGCAAAATTGGGCTTTCTTTAAAAAAAATCAGTTGTGAATAAATTTTCAGAGCTGGTGGAGTGTTGGTTTTTGGACTACTTAAAAAATGTACCATAACCACCAAAAACTGAAAAAAATTTTTTCCTTCTGGCCCTCAACAAAAAAAGTTTGGACACCCCTGACTTAAGGTATTTACACCATGCAACAAAATCATTTTGGTCAAAAAGTAATGCAGACAAGTTTCACTGTGACATCAATTATGTTTTTGATATTGCAGGGCGTTTTAAAGTCACAGTATATCTGTAGAATTGCAGCATTTACATTTTATCCATATTCATGCAGCCCTTGTGTTAATCAGGGGAGGTGCTGGAGATTGGATGTATTAAGGTGTGTGCATTTATTTAAGCAAATGCACACAAGGGAAGCAAAGAAAGAATGAAACAACAAGGAGTACAAGCATGAAGTCGATGCAAGACCAGGATCTTGTATTATAAGGCACATTCAAGCTTCGGGGACCCTGATGAAGCTTCATTGTCACAAAATCAGACAAAGGCAGATTGTTAACTCGTAGTTAATAACTTTCACTGTTAATCCAGGTTTAGAAATGCAGGCGTGATTAATGTACCAATCACATGAGCCGGGTAAAGCATAACCGTATAATGACAAACAATTTTATGAAAACAAAATTTTTTTCCAATGGCTACTAGTTATTTTATTATTAAAGTATCCAAACTATAGAAACTTTTCAGTGCTCAAATTTGGCAAATTAGTCTAACTTTCAATACTTTAAGTTAGGGCTACAACTCTAAAATATTTCTGTAATCAAGTTTTTGTTTTTTTGTTTTTTTGTTTTTTTAATTCGATAAATCGGTATATAAATTGGATACATCATACTTTTGTGTTTTTAAACAACTATATAGTAGTGTTACGCAACATGAAAGGGCTCTTAAAATGTGCAAGCAATTGGCTGCTTTTCCTCATAAAAGGTTTTTATTCAAAGTCAACACTTTTATTAGATCAAAGCTTAAAACCTATTGACCCTAGAATAATGAATGCACTACTAAAACTCCTTCCTGCTCAGATATATCTTATATTATCTGATACACCTTATAAATGTATTGTATGTAATGCAAACATTTTCTCTCCATACAGCCAAAGACGTCATGTACATCTGTCCTTTCTCTGGAGCTGTGACTGGTACCCTGACCATCACCGACTACAAACTTTACTTCAAAAGTCTTGCTCGGGTAAACCACCTGCTCTGTCTTTCTGTTTTTACATCGCATCTTAGAATGAGTTCATGAGTACTAGGGATGCACTGAAATAATTTTTAACCGAGACTGAAAAAAATGAAACATTTCGCTGAATACTGAACACAGTTCTTCATTTCTTTAAATGATTATAAAACTAGTAACTAAACTATTTCCCAAAATGTCTTGTAGTTAGTCAGGAATGAATGGTTGTATGTTAATAAGTTGGTCTGACATCATTAGGTTTAATAACATGAGTTTAATTAATTATTCTTGTGTGTTACATTATTACTAATATTTAATAAAATAATGTAAAATGTCTAAAATGAATGATGTAAGTCACATGGATGTTCTGTGTGTTTAATGTGAGTGTCATTGGCTACAGACACTGAAACACTTCACATTTCCTCTGCTAATTGTGAGACGCTCCCTAACACTGCAGCAGGGAGCACAAACACAAAGCTAAGCGGCTGTATTCTGGCTTCATCATAACAAGTGCAGTTTAGTAAAGGTTGTGCTTGTAGTTTGTTGTCTTCTTCCATTTCAGCACCAAACTGTAACTGTGCTGGTGAATCTGTGTTTTGTTGGTGAGGAAAAGCACAATTCTGAATGTCCAAAAACAAGTGTCATTAAAAACATCAGTGTTCAGTATAAATTATTCTGTCTTTTCAACTATTGAGCCAAACACCGAAAAGTTGTTTTTTTCCCTTTGGCTGAATAATTTCAGTTGACAAATTTTTGGTGTATTCCTAATTAGTACAGTCATGATTACTTGGTTAAGCATAATTAATTAGCTGTGATTAGTTGGCAAGCTGCATGATAAGACTATAAAAAAGCTGCATTTTTTAGTACTATGTACATTACCTGTGTTTCTTTTATTATCTTAATCTGCGTGACTGATCATTGTGTGTTCTGTAAAATTAGGTATATTGTCTATTTTATTTGTCCCTTGTCACAGTTTGTGTACTTGTTCTCTGTATATTACTAGTTTATTGTTTGTAATTATATGTAGATTACTATACAGTTTATACAATTTCTTGTGTGTATCAACACTTGACAAACTTATATATATAATAATAATTTTTTTGTCAATCTTTTTAAATTATAATTTTGAAAGTCTATGTAAGCTTTCTTATTTTTAATTCGGTCCATTTTTTTGTACAGACTTTTACTCATTGATTTAGATATAGCTCTTTCAATTGTGATATAGATTTAATGCTTTATGATAAATTGTGTTCTTTGTAGGATCCCCCATTTGTTTTGGATGTGAACCTGGGAGCTATTAGCAGGTTGGAGTCTATTGGAGTGCAGAGTCATGGAGAGAACACTCAAGGCCTAGAGATTGTCTGCAAAGTAAGGCAGTAACTTTCTCTAAGATGATAAAATATTGCTGATATGCTAATATTCTAATTTTTTCCGCTCTTTACAGGAATTAGAACAATCTAAGAAATTTTAATTGGTGAACAGAACTATACAGTGGACCCTTGACTTCATGGAGCTTGTAACTCAATTTACTCGTTTACCAAATAAAATTTTCCCATTAAAATGAATTGAAATGTATTAATTTATTCCATCCCCCCGAAAACCACAATTTTTGTGACGTGTTTTTAAATAAGAAAAATTTACTTTATAAATAACAAATAATGTATAAAAATAATACATAATAAACGAGAATATAAAGAAATAAACTAGTTTATTACGTGTATTTACCTTGAAGATCAGACGAAGATGCTGGCGGAGGTGGAGATTTCATGCTTTATCGCTTAACGCTACAATTTATTGCAAAATGTAACTTGCACACTATTCTACACGCACACCTTGCTCATGTTGGGTTTTTTATGATTTTGTGATTTTATATCGTGGTATGCTGCAGATCATTTGGTTAAGAATTATAATCTTGATTTATTTTTAATGTCTTATGTATGTTCACTGACTCAGCTAATCGGCCTGCTGCTTTTCTGTTGATTATGCCTGGCTGCAGTGTCTCTAATAAAAATGTGTGTTTGAATGACAGAGATGCTTGCATGGCAAGACAACCACGTGAACTGAACGTGCCCTAGGCCACCTAGTGGTGGGTGGCGTAAGTTTGTGTGCTCGTAACTCAGATCTCCGCTCGCATCATAAAGCAAAAAAACTTCTGAGCGACAGCTCGTATCTCACAAAATTTGTAAGTTGATTCACTTGTAAGTGAAGGTTCCACTGTAGTTGGCTCAGTAACAATTAGGAAGCTGTACAGCATCAAGAGTAACTTATTATTATTATTTATTATTATTATTATTATTATTAATTATTTTTAATATTTTTATTAATTTATATTTAGTCCTGTCAAGTCTATTCTGACTCCTGGTGATTATGGATAGTGTTTCTCCAGAATATCCTGTCTTCTGTTTGATCCTGTCTTCTGTTTCAGGGGTGTCTTAAGATTAATACCCAGAATACGTCATTCAAACAGTTAACAAATAGTTATTTATTGTTATTTCTTGACTAGAAATGATGATAAAAATGTTTTTTTGTTAACATTAACCACTTTTTATCAAGTTCTTTTGTTTAAAAAATATTTGTTTATTACATGTTGGTATTAACATTAAAATCTATACTGTATATGTAGTAAGAATAGTTATTTTAATCATTATGATTAATATGAAAAATAATGCCTCCCTTCTCCACTTCAAGGACATGAGAAACCCGAGGTTTGCCTATAAAAAGCAAGAACAACGCAAGCTGGAGATCTTGGAGATGTTGTCCACATTTGCCTTTCCTCTCTCTCACGATTTGGTAAGTTTAATGTAGGGTTTTGTAAATTATATCGCAGTTTTTCATACTTATATTTATATACAGTGGTAACCCTACTTACGAGTTTAATCCGTGCAGGAGCCGAGCTCGTTAGCTGGTTTGCTCGTTAGCTGGATGCATTTTCCCCAGCAGAGCAAATACAAAATTTTTGGGTATATTTGTGTAATAAATCGTATAATTTCATATGACATATAACCGGCCGACTGTGCCTAATTAGTCAAAATGTACATAAGAATACCCCTTTTACGTAGGTCGATTGCTCGTTTGGTCGATTGCTCGAGCCGAGGACGTGCCTAATTTGAGCATTCATCCCAATGGTGACATATATTTA
>BRDA01012426.1:8407-23213 GCA_036984385.1 Crenuchus spilurus | reverse complement strand
CTCGTCTCCGTTTAATATAACGTGACAGTATCTTTGGAGGGCGCGCTCTGTCAGTTCAATCGCATTTCTCCCCCTTTGATGAAAATACGGAACAAATCGCGTCTCGTATCAGCTAATACGGAACATGACTTTTAGTTCACAAATAAGGAACGATTCCGTATTTTACGGGACGGGTGGCAACCCTACACGGTACACTTTGACCTTTCTGTATTTTATTAAGCGTTAATTTAAAAATAAAAAAGGAACGAGATGTTTCTGTAAATGTAACGAAGTGAAAAGTAAAAAGTTTCGCTTTCAAATGTAGTGAAGTAAAAGTATAAAGTCTTACCAAATAAAAGTACTTAAGGAAAGTACAGATACATGGAAATGTTACTTAAGTACAGTAACGAATTACATTTACTTCGTTACTGTCCACCACTGCTTTCCTCCAAGCATGTTGGTTGCCCAGCGATGAAATATCAGCAGCAGATGGAAAAGAGGTGGTGGTCAACTTCACATGCATCGGTGGAGATTGTGTTAGTCTTCTGTTTCCCAACATCCATGATAAATGTCAGTTTATTTCTACTTTAAAGCCCTCGTGCTTGTTTTGGTTTTCAGTGTCTGTTTATTGAATAAAAGCTCTTTGTTTTGGAACCCCGCTGCCTCCCCTTCTCCTCGTGCATGCTTACACCGTTACAGGAATGTGCAGAATTTTTAAATGAACATTGCAACACCAACCCTGTTCTGCTGCAACCCTTAAGACATGTTTGCAGGAAGAATGGGACAAAACACCCAAAAACACTTCATCACAACTTTTTTGGAATGTGTAAAAAATGGATGCATATTAACAAATGAAATGAAATTGACCAGATAAAAAATAAATCAAAGTAAATGTAAGAAAGACTTTTTTATTTTATATCCATTTTCCAAACAGTCCCAGCGTTTTATGATTGTATTGCATTTTGTTTGTATTTGTCTTTCTGGTGTACAAAAAAGAAGTTCGTTTTTTATTCAAATGTACCATTCCACCTTAAATGAGACAGATAAATTTAACTAAGAAATTTAGAGTCTGTAATGCCCTGCATCTTTTTGGGTAAAAGCATCTTATATGGTAACTTATATGGTAAAAAAATGTAACAAATTAATTGCATATATAAGAATTCTGATTGGATTTTACATTTTCAAAATACATTTACAAAATATGTTATATAAAAAATATAATGAAATCAGGGTTAATTAGTCTCCATTGTGACATTTAAAACTACTTTACTGAATCAGCAAATAATGTTTTCATTAACTGCCTACACTGGTATCAAACATGGCTTTATTTCAAAATATAAACTAAACACTGTTGCTAACAAAACAAAACAAAGCAGTGGCTGTGGCAAAAATGAAAACGTACAACTATGAATGACGTGCAATAACAGACAAAGACTGTGACGCACTAGGGAGTCTTTATATTAAATGTGTGATTAATGTGTAATGAGACGGCAGAACTGTATAATGACATGACGTAAATGTGGGTGGAGACATGACATGAGCAAGGTGTAAACAAACAGAGCACATGGAGACAGAAAAGCACATGGGGAAATGTAAACAAAAAGCACTTGACAGGAACGAGGCGGGGTTGGGATGAGGGTTCACAATATGACAGATCAGGATTTTTACTTCCTGATATTTATCTGCAATGGTGCTTGAAAGTTTGTGAACCCTACTTTTCTATATTTCTGCATAAATATGACCTACATCAACATCAGATATTCACACAAGTCCTAAAAGTAGATAAAGAGAACCCTGTTAAACAAATGAGACAAAAATGTTACACTTGCTCATTAATTTTTTGAGGAAAATGATTCAATATATGACATATTTGTGAGTGGCAAAAATATGTGAACCTCTAGGATTAGCAGTTAATTTGAAGGTGAAATTAAAGTCAGGTGTTTTCAATCAAAGGGATGACAATCAGGTGTGAGTGGGCACCCTGTTTTATTTAAACCTCAGAACTTTCAAGATCAGTCTGAAATTCATTCAAACCTCGAACATAAAGCCATGTCTACTTTTTTTCCCACTGCTCCAGATGATATTGCTGACCTCATGGCTAAATCAAGTACTTCTACATGTCTCTTGGACCCTGCTCCTACTCCGCTACTTAAAAAATGTTCCTCAGCATTGACCACACCCATATCACACCTCCTTAACAGATCTCTTCTCACTGGTCATGTCCCAGAGTCCCTTAAAACATCTGCTATTACTCCCATCATTAAAAAACCTGGTCTGGATGCGGATCTTAACAGTTACAGACCTATCTCAAACCTTCCATTCCTGGCAAAACTCCTGGAAAAGGTGGTGGCTATGCAGGTGCAGTCCTACATGGCTGAGAATGTTCTGTTTGAGCCCTTTCAATCAGGATTCCGGGCACTCCACAGTACTGAGACTGCCCTACTACGGGTATTAAATGATCTACTTTTGACTATGGACCCTGGAGAAGTTACTATCCTCCTGCTGCTGGACCTGAGTGCCGAATTCGACACAGTTAATCACAGCATTCTCATTTCCCGTCTCATATCCATAGGCATAACTGGCACTCCCCTTTCTTGGTTTAACTCATATCTTTCTAATAGAAGACAGTTTGTTTCTCTGGGAATCCATAAATCCACTCACTGCTCTGTTAACCAAGGAGTTCCTCAAGGCTCTGTCCTGGGTCCACTTCTATTCATCATCTACATGCTACCACTTGGGCAAATATTCCGTAGTCATGGGGTCAATTTCCACTGCTATGCTGACGACACACAGATTTATATTAGCACCAAATCCACCTCTAATCTCCCACCCCTCACCCTTGTCTCATGCCTACTGCACCTTAAAAACTGGATGCACAATAACTTTCTTCAGTTAAACAAAGAGAAAACCCAAGTGTTACTTATTGGATCAAAGACTGTCATTTCAAAAATCCCCGACTTCACTCTGAATTTTGATACAGTTGCCATCAAATCATCTACAGTGGTGTGCAAACTTGGGGTTCTCTTTGATTCTTCCCTCACTTTTGAACCCCACATAAGATCAGTAGTCAAAAGTTCATTTTTTCACCTAAAGAACATTGCACGTGTGCGCCCTATGTTGTCAGACAAAGATGCCGAAATTCTAATACATGTCTTCATCTCTTCACGCTTGGACTACTGCAACTCTCTCCTTCTTGGTCTCCCTAAGAGAATCACCCAGAGTCTTCAGTATGTCCAGAATTCAGCTGCTCGGGTTCTTACACACACTAAGAAATCTGCTCATATCACCCCTGTTCTCCATCAACTTCACTGGCTACCCATACCCCTGCGGATAGAGTTTAAGGTCTTACTCCTAACTTATAAATCCCTCAATGCTCTTGCTCCGGACTATTTATTTCAACACCTTTACCCCTATATTCCAAGCCGAACACTTAGGTCCTCTGACACTGGTTTGCTGGTTGTACCTAAATTCAAATTACAAACTGCTGGTGGACGATCATTCAGTGTAATGGGCGCAAAACTGTGGAACAGTCTTCCACAATCACTTCGCCTCTGCTCATCACTTTCCTCATTCAAAAAGCAGCTCAAAATCCATGTTTTCTCACAGTACTTTCTCTCTCCCACTAGGTCATAGTTTTTTTTTTTTTTTTTTTCCTCTCCTTCCCTTTTGTTCTCCTCCCTCACTAATGTAAAGCGTCCTTGAGTATTAGAAAGGCGCGATATAAATCTAACTTATTATTATAAAGAACAGGGATCTATCAAAGTCTGCTCTTCACAACACGTTTGTATTATGGCACGACGAAAGGACATTACTGAGGATCTCAGAAAAAGAGTTGTTGCTGCTCATCAGACTGGAAAAGGTTACAAAACCATCTCTAAGGAGTTTGAACTCCACCAATCCATAGTCAGACAGATTATGTACAAATAAATAGCACTTTATTGATCCCTTTATGAGGTTTATTTCATGGAAATTAAGGAATGGAGGAAATTCAATAATGTTCGGAGAAATGAAAACACTGCATTCCAGCATAAGAACCTTATCCCATCTGTGAAACGAGGTGGTAGTATCATGGTTTGGGCCTGTTTTACTGTATCTAGGCCAGGATGGCTTGTCATCATTGATGGAACAATGAATTTTGAATTATATCAGAGAATTGTCAGGACATATGTCCATGAACTGAATCTCAAGAGAAAGTGGGTCATGCAGCAAAACAACAGCCCTAAGCACACAAGTTGTTCTACCAAAGAATGGTTAAAGTACAGTTACTAGAAATGTTTAGTTACATTTATTGCTGTAAAGGGGGGTCACACCAGATACTGAAAGCAAAGGTACATACTTCACATACTTTTGCCACTTACAAATATGTCATATTGGATCATTTTCCTCAATAAATAAATGAGCAAGTATAATATTTGTGTCTCATTTGTTTAACTGGGTTCTCTTGATCTACATTTAGGACTTGTGTGAACATCTGATGATGTTTTAGGTCATATTTATGCAGAAATATAGACAATTCTAAAGGGTTCACAAACTTTCAAGTACCACTGTAGATGCTTGATCAATGTGATGCTAAATATCTTGAGCATGGAAACTTTTGGTTGAACCCACTCATTTTGAAGAACCCTAACTAAGTATTCAAACAACTTATAGCTTTGGACATACTCGTGATTTTGATTGTAAAAAAGAAAAACCATTCACATATTAACATCCTGACATCGAGCAGGACAGCAGCAGCTGATGACAAAAATGAAGAGAATTTCTCCACAACCAACCTCCACAATGAAGGTATCACCATCCACTGTTTGTAGAAGACTTTGAGAGCAGAAATACAGAAGTCCAAGATCAAGTTTATCACTCCATAAAAGTGATAGAAAAACTAAAGTGTGGAGAAAGAAAGGATCTGCTTATGAGCTAACACATGCAGTGATATCAGTTAAGCACAGTGGAGGTTGTGGAAGCTTGGGCTTGTATGGCTGCTTCTGGAATGTGTTCACTAGTCTTTGATGATGTAACTCAGCAGAATGAAGTCAGAAGTCTACAGAAACATTCTGTCTGCATCAGCTCTAACTAGGAGGAATTTCAGCGCAACATTCACCCAAAACACACTGCCAGCACAACAAAGGACTTCATCAGCAGAAAAAAGGGGGGGAAAGGTTTTAGACTGGCGGAATCAATCCCCAGACTTAACCTAACTGAGCTATGCATTGCACCTCTTGAAAAGGAGACTGAAGAGTGAAACTCCTCAACACAAACAGTGACTGAAAGAAGCTGAAGTAAAAGCCTGGAACAGAGGAAGGCAACAGTGTGTCAGTGAGTCACTTTGCATTTATTGCAAACAAGGGATATCAACAATATTACTGTAGCTATCTGTTCTACATTTGGTCTCATAAAAATTGAAGGGGACCACCAATGTTGTGTAACACATCTTGATGTAAATATCAGGAAATAATGCTCTGATTCACTTAACTCAGATATTGGATGGCAGAGCTATGAATGACAGCAATCCCAAGTTGATGACGTTCCAGTAAAACATTTGGAATGCTAGCCAAGTTAGCTATTAAGCCATTGTTAATTTTATTTGATAAAGTATTACATGATATTTCATGCATCCAAACAATATAGCAACAATATCCAGATAGCTGGTTAAAACTGATGAATGAAACACAAATAGGCAATAGTGTTAATATACAATATAATATTACAGCTTTTTTTTACTAGCGGTGTGTGGGCAGCCATTTTTGATTTTGAAGTTAGGATTGGTGAAGTTCCAGTTGAAACTTCTTACTGGTAAAAGCTGAAATTCTGATTGATCGTCTTTGATCCCAAACATATCTGTCTGTCAATGTAAAGCAAAATAAATACTTAACCTTGGTGTTCTAATAGTGTCAGAAGAGAGTGTATAAAAACATCTAAATGCTGAGTGTCCAGGTCAGAAGAGTGTTTATTGTGTGTAATAGCTGGTCAGTGGGTTTAGACTGCAGTAACCTTAATTCACTAAAGGTCACTTTTGGATAAAGGGTTACTGAGGGTTGCTGTTTCTTCACTGCAGGCTTTACACACTGACATCTCTGACATTAATACAATCCAACAAGCCAACTAACCACAAACGCTTCACTGCGGCCCAGATTTACAAATACCTCATCCAGTCTGGCATGTGCATAGGAAGACAAAAATGAGTGTTGTGCAAAAGTAAGTGCTTTATATTATATAAAATGCACGTTTATATTGTATATATTGTTCAAAACTGAAGATATTCAGCACATTTTCATCAAGTACATTTACATTTTTCAACACTTTTAAAGATTAAAGGGGACAAAACACATTATTTCATTTTACCAAATGAAAGATTGTTCAAATTGTTTAGGTACTACACATTTTCCTAGAGCCATTCATTATATAGTCCATGCAGTCCACATATGTGAACGAAGGCACATGGTTTAATTTGAGTAATTACAGATAAGTGCTGTGATTTTAATCCAGTATGAATCTGCAGTGCTCATATTGGTACAAGCAAAAGCGAATTTACTTCTGTAATACCTTATTTAACCTGGAGCTCTTTCTGTAATAGCAGTGTAGTTTGACCTTTAGGCAATGTAATAACGAAACCTGATTATAGACAATATCTGTCTGTGACTGAGAGACAAATATTAACCACTAACATGTTCTTCAAAACAACAGTTAATTTATTCTCAAATTCAAAACTGTAAATATTGCAAACTCAATATTAGTTTGGACTCATTACATTTTAGTATTAATGTTGAGGTGATGATGAGCAGTTATGACATTTCAGTCAGGGCTATTTCAGGTCATTTGCAGAAATTATTTGCACTAATTCCTTACAAAACATTACCAGACCTGCTCTAGTAAATATACTCTCAAATAGGGTTTAAGCTAAAAAAACAAACCATTTTCAGTGTAAAAAAAACAGTACATTTGTCTATCTATCCATCCATCCATCCATCCTTCCATCCATTTGTCTGTCTGTCTGTCTGTCTATCTATCTATCTATCTATCTATCTATCTATCTATCTATCTATCTATCTATCTATCTATCTATCTATCCATTTGTCTGTCTGTCTGTCTGTCTGTCTATCTATCTATAATGCCGGAGTTTTGTGAACTATTGAATTTTCTACAATTCTGCTTAAATTTGACCTAAAACTTCATCAGTATATAAAAGACGAAGAAAACCAAATCAGACAAATGACACAAAATTATTAGACTTGGCCATGTATGTATTGAGGACAACGCTCTAATATTACATGTCTGTGAGTGGCAGAACTATATCAACCTTTGCTTTAAGTATCTGGTGTGACCCCCTTGTGCAGCAGTAACTACACAACTTCAATAACTAAAAGACTCTGGTAATTATTGATCAGTCCTGCACGTCAGAAATATGTGAATTGTTTGCTTCAGGTCCTTCCACAACATTTATATTTGATTAAGATCAGGACTTTGACTTGACCATTCTTAAACATTAGCTTTATTGTTTTTTAGCCATTCTTTGGTAGAACAACTTATGCTTTGTTATTGTCTTCTTGAATGTCCCCCGTTCACAAACTTTAGATGGGCAGCAATGTTCTTTTTGGAGAGTAGTGGCTTTCTCCTTGCAACCTTGCCAAACACACCACTGCTGTTGTGTTCTCATGATGGTGGAGTTACCATGGGTTCCATTGTGATCACACAGACTATTACACACCTTTACTCTTGATCTTTGTTGGTTGACCACTGCTGGGGAGGGTCCCCATTTGTACACAATCTGTCTAACTGTGGATTGGTGGAGTCCTCTTTAAAGATTGCCTGATGAGGATCAACAACTCTCCTTCTGACGTCAGAAATCACTTTTGTTCCAGCCATGATACACTTCCACCAATATGTCTTGTGAAGATCAGACTTTGCTAGATCAATGTTCTTTAATAAAACAATGCACCCACTCACACTTGACTGTCAAGCAGTTGATTGATTCAATTTTGATTCAATTTTCCATCTATCAATCCATCATCTTCCGCTTAACCATATCCGGGTTGTAGGGGAAGTAACCGAAGCAAAGTAGACTAGGCGTCCCTCTCCCCAGCTGTCTCCTCTAGCTCATATGGGACAATTCCAAGACATTTCAAGGCCTGCTGAGAAATCTCTCCAGCCTGTCCTGGATCTTCCCTCCCAGGTTGACATGAATGGAGCACCTCACCAGGGAGACATCCAAGAGACATCCTAACCAGGTGCCTGAACCACCTAAACTGGCTTGTCTCAATATGGAGGAGCAGCAGCTCTACTCTGAGTCTTTTCTGGATGTCCAAACTTTATCTAGAAATAGGCTTTCTTTCTAGGGTGTCCGGGATCTCTAAGAAAGAGACCAGACACCCTACAAAGAAAGCCTATTTCTGCAATCTCATTCTTTTGGTCACAGTTCATGACTACCACATGGCTATGCTGAGAAATTCTATTACTGACCCTGTAAAGCTGCTTTGTGACATCAGTTGTAAAAAGTGCTATATAAATAAATTTGATTTGATTTGACTATAGGTGAGGGTTAGAATGTAGACCGACTGGTAAACAGAGAGCTTTGCCTTCTAGCTCAGTTCCCTCTTCACCAAAACAGACTGGTATAGAGCCTATATCACCTTGGATGCTGCATCAATCAATGAGCTGACTCCCCTGCTCATCTAAGCTCATCAGCTAAAAATCTGGGTGTCATAATTGACTCAGACTTATCATTTGATCAGCATATAAGTCACATTACAAAAATAGCTTTTCTACACCTTCGTAACATCTCTAGGTTAAGAAATGCCCTATCTCTACCTGACACAGAAAAATTAGTACATGCTTTTATTACTTCAAGATTATATTATTGCAATGCCCTACTGTCAGGATGTTCCAGCAGAAACCTGAATAAACTCCAGTTAATTTAAAATGAGTCCTCACTAAAACAAGGAAATTTGATCACATTAGTCCAGTCTTATCAGCCCTGCATTGGCTTCCGGTTAAATATCGTATTGATTACAAAATCATTTTATTAACATATAAAACCCTGCATGGTCTCGCCCCTGAATACCTGCAAGAGCTTAACACACGCTATGACCCACCAAGATTACTCAGATCCCAGGGTGCCGGTCTCTTACTAGTTCCGAGAATTCATAAGGCGTCATCCAGGGGAAAAGCCTTCTCCTATATAGCCCCACGATTGTGGAATAATCTTCCAGCTAGTGTTCGGGATGCAGACACAGTCTCTACTTTTAAATTGAGACTCAAAACCCACCTGTTCAGTTTAGCTTTTTGTAATTAACCTCTCCTTTCCAGTTACTGTCGTTACAGGACTTCATGAACACAGGGAGCTGCAGAAATCTCAGACACTCAACGATATTATGCCAACATGCTGGAGGTTGATGACGACGATATGAATGGATACCTGTCTGGTCTGATGACACTCTAATATCTGGTCTGATGACACTCTAATATCTGTTCTTTCTGGTTTTCTTCCTCCCAGCCAGCTCGACAGGATGCCATCTCAATGCAAATATCCACATATGTTTTCTACTGCACTCATCCTAATTGTTTCTGTTTGCTGTTTGTTTTCTTCTCTCTTTTCTGAGGAAATGGCCACTGAAGGGATTTGATGGCTGAATTCTCCTGCAGTCCACAACAGACCAACAGTTCCATTACACCTACTGCGGTCAATTCCTTCTGCTCCAAATTGGGTTTTCCTGAGGTTGACACCAGACCTGCTGCTCACTTACATTGGACTAAAGCTCTAATGCTACTGCATTTTAAATTATGATACCTAATATGAATGCAATGATCACTATTATTACCGTATTTTCCGGACTATAAGTCGCAGTTTTTTTCATAGTTTGGCCGGGGGTGCGACTTATACTCAGGAGCGACTTATAGTCCGGAAAATACGGTAATATCATTTATGTTTTATACTATAGAACAATGTCAGATTTAACTAAGGATGTAAATCTGTGTCAGTAGTTTGATCAGAGGAAGATGGATCCCCTTTGTGAGTCTGGTTCCTCCCAAGGTTTCTTCCTCCAGCCTTGAGGGAGTTTTTCCCTGCCACTGTTGCCTTCGGCTTGCTCACATCGGGTTTAGATTAAGTTTGTTTGATATTAAATATGTAAAGCTTCTTTGTGACAACGCCCATTGTAAAAAGCGCTATATAAATAAATTTTGATTGATTGAGTGATCAGTCCATCTGTCGATCTCCACTTGTTGAGCTCTGCACTCATGAACAAGACCCTGAGATACTTCAGCTCCTCCACTTGCGGCAAGGATACCTTCCCAACCCAGAAAGAGCACTCCACCTTTTTCTGGCTGAGTACCGCTGATGCTGATTCTCATCCCATCCAGTGAGAGCTGGAGGTCCTGGTTTGATGAAGCCAACAGGACCACATCATCTGCAAAAAGCAGATATGGAATCCTGAGGCCACCAACCCAGATGTCTTCTGCCACTTGGCTATGCTGAGAAATTCTGTCCATTTTATCTGTCTAAATCTGTCGAAATTCTGTCCAAATTATCGGCGACAAAGGGTAGCAATGGCAGAGTTCAACCTCAACTGGAAACCAGTCGGACTGGATAGCCCTTAGCAATGAGCCCAGTACCCCATACTCATGCAGCACCCCCCACAGGATACTCCAAGGTATATGGTCAGTTGCCTTCTCCACATCTACAAAACACATATGGATTGGTTGAGCTCCCATGCCCCCTCTAGGATCCTAGCAAGGGAAAAGAGCTGATTCAGTGTTCCACAACCAGGATGGAATCCACATTGCTCAGTCAGTTAGACTCTCTTCTCCAGTACCCCTAAATAGACTTTGCAAGGGAAGCTAAGGAGTGTAATCCCCCTATAGTCAGAACAAACCCTCTGGTCCCCTTTCTTAAAATGGGGACCACCACACCTATCTGCCAATTCAGGGGCACTGCCCCTGATGTCCACGCAATGTCCCATGATGACCCCCGCTAAAAACTCCTAGAAGGCTGGATATTCTGAATTACTGTTAAGCACACAGACACAAACAACAGAACCTGTCATCTCTCATCCACTGAAGAAAATCCCCACACACAGGCATCAAGCCAGGGTGCTATGAGCAAACCTACCCCAGCCTGAGTGGAAACGTGTCCAGACCCTCTTGAGGAGATTGGTTCCAGAACCTGAGCTGTGCATTGAGGTGAGCCAGAATATATCTAGCCAGTACCTTTCAACCTCACGCACCAGCTCAGGCTTCTTTCCCACCAGAGAGGTTACCTTCCATGTCCCAAAATTAGAACAGGAGGATCGGAACTCCAAGGACTTAGGTCACTACCTGATTCACCTTGCACCCAACCACCATTACTGCCTCTAACACATGTGGTGGGCCCATGTGAGAGTCGACCCAGTTAACTCCTTCGGGCTGAGCCTGGCTGGGTCACATGGGTAAAGTCCCAGCCACCAGGTGGTCACCAAGGAACCCCTCCCCCATGCCTGGCTCCATGGTGGGGTCCCATTAACCTTATTCTAAGCTAGGAAAACAGGTTTTGTTGGTTTTCTTCTTCATGGAGGTCTTTTTGGATCATTATTGTCTTTAATTTGTCTTGGGAGACCCTACCTGGGGCTATTGCCCCGAACGACCTAGCTCCTGGGATCACACAGGCACATAAACCCCTGCACCATGATAAGCTAGTGATAAAAGGAGAATTCAAATTTTACCTTCAATTTTTTGACTAATCAAAACAAAGCTGTCTAAGTTCACATAGATCAAATTTATGCAGAAATATATATAGTTCTAAGGGGTTCACATAATTTCAAGCACTAGTTATATCTGTCTGTCTGTCTGTCTGTTTGGGTACCTGTCAATATAATGTGTCTGTCTATGTAATGTATTTTTCCAATCTATCAGTCAGTCTGTCTATTTATCTGCACATTATCCAACATGAAAGTAAACATGCCAGCATTTACCAGTTGTATAATTTTTAACACTGGATGGCTGAAATCCATTACAAATGTAAACATCAGCAGAACAAACAGTCCTTGATAAATGAACGAATAAATGCAACAAATGTGAGTTTGATAAGTAATAATATATATATATTTTTTTTATCAACTTCTAGGATATTCCCATTGTATTTTTAAATAGAATAATCTAAACTGTGGGCTGGTGGTCTTACACAGAAAATTAAAACAAGAAACACTGTAAAGACAAATATGTACTTGGACAGAATAATAATATTCAGAACACTGAAAAGATTCATATTCACTATAATAAGTGACAGTCAGTGAGGCTTTCATTTGAGCTAACTAGAAGTTTTACAGTCTCAGGTGATATTATTTTCAGAGAAAACTCCGTAATGCAATAACGTGTGTCGTTCTCATCATAAACAGGGCTCCAATCTGAGTGCCGCGTATGTCCTGCAGAAAATGAGTTCACTGCATCGATAAGCATGACTTGAAGGCCACCTTCATCAGCTTTAATAATTAACACTGCAATAGCAGGGCATTCGTTTGGCCTTGAGAAGAGCAGATAAAACATGTTGATGTTGATGTTCAGCATGGAGGTTTCTGCCTAAAAGCTGTTGAGAACGAGAGGCTGCAGTCACAAACACTGAGTGTTAAAAGTAAGCTACTAAAAGTCAATGGTCTACTAATGTCACGTGCATAGGCAGATATAAGAGAGTTATTACAGTGACTGTTTACAGTTTTACACCACCTACTATAGGTTATCCTTGAAATTTTTTATTAGCCTTGCTTACTCTTTAGACAACTTTGATTGTAGGGTTTTCCTTGAGTTTACATAAAGTTTGTGATATATATAGATTTTCAAAGTGTAATTAACACACTCTCTAGAGAGAACAAACTTAAATATGGCATTTTTTGTGCACAGTTTCTATTTATTTACTAAAGTTAACAATATTTAATGTGCCAGAAATTTTACACTAGCTTAATTTTGTATTACATAATTTCCTAAAATTATGCAGTAAATAGAAAGTGCA
Organism: Crenuchus spilurus; assembly: GCA_036984385.1. Lineage (NCBI taxonomy): Eukaryota > Metazoa > Chordata > Actinopteri > Characiformes > Crenuchidae > Crenuchus > Crenuchus spilurus. The sequence goes on along the minus strand of BRDA01012426.1, from coordinate 10,267 downwards.
TCAAAGTGTGAAGTATATTCTCTGTAGACATTCAATCAGAACAACAATAAAACATACTTTAACCAAAGTTTTCCATAAGATTGTACACAGATGCTATATTTGCTATATTTCTGTTGGTAAATTTTATTTTCTGCCATTACATACATGTAAATACTTGCTATAACAATCTTCTTTTCTTTGGATGATGAATGAAAATGAGTGAAATTCTTACTCAATACAATTATCTCACTGCAACCTTGATCCTCTAAGACTGTAAATGCCATCAGTCTAATAGAGGCCAAGGACCAAGTGCTAAAACACATCATAAATGTCTATAGCTCTGCCTTTACACTGCTATTGTTACAATCATTCCATTCTGCTACCAAACAAACCACAGAGGAATATGACCTTCAGCAGTTTCATCATTGTTCCAACATTGTTTCACCACTGTTACTGTATTAGACAGATACAGTTGCAAATAGCTTGCAAGTGAATCTTCTGAAATTACCTGGATTTCTGCACTGATTCTACTAATAAAATGTGGTACTGGTCTTTTATTGGGCACGCTGAGTAAACACCTATAGTGCAGGATAGAAAAAAGTGAACCCTCAAATTTAATAACCTTTAAATCCCCCATAAGCAGCAATCACCTCCATCAGCTATAAATAATATTTGTACATTTTGGACAATTCCCCAGTGCAAATGTGACCGTGTTCATCAGTATTTTTAGAATGCCTTACATGCACAGCCCTAGACTCTTTTTTTAATCTTCTATTTCATCCCTTTCACTTTTAAGTTTTAAGTTTTTGGGTCATTGTCATGCTGCATCATCCAACATGTCCATGTTTTGAGACACTTTTCATTGTTCCCTCAGTGTTAGCAAGCCTTCCAGACCCTGAGGCAGAAAAAAGTAGCCTCAAACCATGATGCTTCCACCACCATGCTTTGCAGATGGGAAGTCTTGCTGTTGGTGTGTACCGTTATTTTTCCTCCAAGCATGATTGACCGTTTTTCAAGAAGCATTGTGGAACATAAAAGTGGTGTTGGGTAAGCTTGCAATGGGCCTTGTGTTCTTCCTCATGTGTTTCAGGATTGCCCATTGTGCTCTTGGAGTCAACTAATCAAGACGCCCACTGATAGTGGCTAACTTTCTCCATTTGTTTGCTTGGACTGATGTACACCCAGAACTTCAGCAATGCTGTGTAGCCTTTTCCAATTTCATGCGTCTCTATAACACATCTTATGTAGTTTTCTAAGAGGTTGTGCATCAAGCCATATTTCACATTAAACAGTCTTTCTTGAGAAGGTCAGAAACCAGGCAAAGCAAATGTGAAACCTACATTTCTGACCTCATCTCATTAACTGAAACAGCACATGGGTTAATATAGAGGTTTACTTACTTTTTCCAACCTGCACTGTGGATGTTTACTCAATAAAAGACAAGAACACAACTGTGGGTGTGTCATTAGTTTAGTTACATTGTGTTTGTTTATAACTGTGACTTCAACATCAATCATGCTATTTTTTGTAATTAGGGCAGAAATCCAGATAATTCCAAACTGTTCACTTACTTGGTCTTGCAACACAAACTGAACATCAACAAATGAGCTGCAATCTCTAACTGTACACTAGCAAGGTGGAGCACCAAGAGAGAGGTTTGTGATAAAGTGGCATGACAGTGGTAGTGTAGATATAGAACTACAGAAGTTTATGATGTGGTTTAGAACTTAGTCCTTGTCCTTTATTAGAATGACATAAACGGTATTAAGAGAATCAAGCCTTTTTATTCATGTTATTGAGTAAGAATTTAACTTTAGATCATTACTGTATTTGTTTCTTTTAACTGTTCAAAGGAGGAATGTTATATATATATATATATAT
>BRDA01012425.1:97753-117975 GCA_036984385.1 Crenuchus spilurus | reverse complement strand
CCGTTGCTATGGCACCCAAGGTCGTTACTATGGCACCCAAGACGGTTGCTATGGTACCCAAGGTGGTTGCTATGGTACCCAAGGCAGTTGCTATGGCACCCAAGGCCGTTGCTATGGTACCCAAGGCCGTTGCTATGGCACCCAAGGTCATTGCTATGGCACCCAAGGCGGTTGCTATGTCACCAAAGGCGGTTGCTATGGCACCAAAGGCGGTTGCTATGGAACACAAGGCGTTTGCTATGGCACCCAAGGCCATTGCTAAGGCACCCAAGGCGGTTGCTAATATATTGATAAACCAGTTTGTAAGTGGGGGTTGTGATTACCGTTGCCCTGTCAGAAGTGTGTGTGACAGAGACAGACAGAGAGAAATCCTTGAAAATGCTTGAATTACACCCTCCGAACAAACACCCAAGGCGGTTGTGAAGGTGTTGCTCGTGTTATAATACTTCTATACAGGCTGTGGCCAAGCACCTGTTGTGTGAGATCTGTTAAAGGTCACGCTCGTTAAGAAGTGGCAGTTGGGACTACTATTGCCCTGTCAGAAGTGTATTTTGTGTTAGACACATAGAAATCCTTGAAAATGCTTGAATTACACCCTCCGAACAAACACCCATTACTCAGAAAATATTTGACCTATTGATAAACCATAAAGTTTGTTTGAGAGAGGACCCTTTGCACATCATTGTGGTGTAAAATTATATAGATAGATGAAGGGGTCTCTGATTTACGACGAGTTAAAAAGAAATGAAAAACTGGGGAAAGCCGAATCTGATTTATAAAAATTAACATGGGAGTGAATGAGAGAGTTTTGGGGTCCTACTGCCGAACAAAGGTCCGTAACTCCAAAACTATTTTTTGTAACGATTAGATCTTTTGGGAATTCACAGAGGGGAAGTATTCCTACGTTTTTAAATGTAAATGGTGTTTCTAGGTGAAAGTATACGGGTTTTACAAGACTTTGTTTGAGAAAAACCGAATTATGGCAAAATTCTCTGAAAGCTAGATTGGTGAAGATGTCACCCACTGTAGCCAGGCCCTGTTAAAATGAATGGAGAGATTTGAAAGAGTGATAGAAAGAGAGGGATGAGTGCTATCTGTATCTGAATTTCGTGTTTGTAGCTCGAAAATTGTGACTTCTACAGCTGTTTAAAATTCTTTGACAAAAGTTTACGGACACATTTTGGTGGAATCCAATGGGACCAAAAACCGGTGTTTGGATGAGGATTTTCCGAAATCCGTAACTCCGGTCGCTCCAAAAAGCACAAGCAGCTTGACCAGGTATAGGTCTGACGATGCTGCTGAGTTTCTGGTTCTATGTTAAAAGCCCTAGGAGGAGAAGCTGTTGACGTTTTGGTGAATAGAAGAAGAAGAAGAAGAAGAAGAAGAAGAAGAAGAAGAAGAAGAAGAAGAAGATTATGAATAACAGTAAATTGGCTTTTTCAAGCCAATTTAATAATAATAATAATAATGATAATAATAATAATAATAATAATACAAAATCAATTTAACAAAGCGTTTCAAATATTTACTTACAGCTCAAAATTAAGTCATAAACCATTTCTTATGCCTTAATTCATATTTTGGAGATTTAGAAAATATCATCTGATTAACAGACACCTGGATCATCACTGGATTATTTAACTGTTAATGTACTAAAAAGGTAAACTGTCATGTATTTTATATTCATTACAATTTAATGTAGTTACATTTCAAGCCTTTTTTGTTTTACTTTTGATCAGTTTGGCTTATAGCTCATGAACATCAGAAATCCAGAATCTCAAATTATTAGCATTAGTGTTATTAATATTTCATTTGAGTAAATTACTGTTCAAACAGTATCAACATTAAAACTAAACATGGTTTGAAATATGTCACTTTACATGTAATGAATATGTTAACTTTTTTAATTAACTTGTGATGTTCATAATAAAATGAAGCTTTTTGGATACTGGAACTAAAACCATAAATAACCCAAACAAATATTATTTTATACATTTTATTATTCTAGTGAACAACAGCATCCTCTACAGACAAACAAATGCAGATGTAAAAATAGAGGTGGGGTGATTAGGTTTAATTCCCTCATTCAGGAAACTGAACTGGACTTTGACCAACTATGTGCAGCTTCTTTTTTTCCCTTTTCGGCTTAATATGATTTAACTCAGCTGAGATACAAATCTGTGAAATCCAACACTACCAGCCCTATGTATTTTGTCCTGGAGAAAAGTGAAAGTGGTGAACTGTAAGCACCATGTCGGATGCTTAAGAGTACATTCACATTGTTTGTAACTTGGAGGAGCTGTGCTGTACCTTTCATTCTGATATATTTTGGTAATTGTCTACATTATATATTGGGTTTATTGTAATTTATAGTTTATGTTTACTGGTCTGCTGTTTGCTGACTTTTTAAGTTTTTAATTAAACTTGTGCTCAGTGTTGGTTTACTCTGTTAGTCGGTGAGTAGAAACAGATGCTGGATTAAGCTTTAATCTCATTAGTATGTTGGTGACATGTGAGCAGAGATTTGGTGAGATTAGGCTCAATTCTAAACCAGTCTAAACTATGCACGCACGCACACACACACACACACACACAGAGTACTATTTCCCAGAACAGCTATCCTGTCTACCATCACTCCATATCTACCTAAGACATCAAGAGTGAGATTAACTTGGTAAGTGTGTGTGTGGGTGTGTGTGTGTGTACCAGATTTGTGCTTTTTACACACAAACATGTAGATCTCAGCAAGTGAAATCATGCTGAATTTGTATAAATATGTCATATTTCTCATTTGGAAAATGTTATGTTAAGACTTTTATAAAATATGACATTTTTTACTCGTTTTAGGTAATTTAATGAAGTACATTTGCAGCAATATTAGAAATGTTAGATATTTACACTAGATTATAAATTATATTACTTGCTAAGATTTGTTTTTCTGGCATTGTGGGTGTATTAAGGTGAAGACATGTTTCACCTTAGGATTACTGTAAGTGTTAGGGTTAGTGTAATGTTTAGGTCAAGGTTAGAATAAGATAAGCGTTAGGATAGTAGTAGCTATGATTAAAGTTTTGGGTACATCTCCAGGAAATGAATGGAAGTCTATGTCATGCCTCCACTATTCACATTAAAGTGTGTGTGTGTGTGTGTGTGTGTGTGTGTGTGTGTGCAAAAAAGTGTAAAGTGTTTGATTTAGATGAGTTTATCACGTTTAGAACTTTGTTCAGAGGTTTGGCTAAATATTGCACCTAGTTTTTGAATTAAAAAAATGAATATTAACTATAAAGCAAAAATATAAACGACTAAAATCACATAGCAGTTTATTTAACATGGTTCTTCAAGGGTTCTTTAGTAAAGAAAATTGTCCTATATAGAATGATGTACATTCAAAGGGTTCTTCAGATTGATGAGGAACCTTTTGGAAATGGTTCTGTATAGCACCAAAAACTATTACTACAACACAACACTTTTGGGGGTATATAGAACCATTTTCAAAAAGGTTCTGTATAGAACCATCTTTTGTCATCAATCTGAAGAACCCCTTCACCATGGAAATAACCCTTTATCCACATGAACAGTTATTTAGGTGTTCATTGTTCTATATACAGTAGTATCATTTTATTTACTAAAAATCCATTGAAGAACCACCTTATTTAAGAGTGTATCTATTCAACTTGGCCATATAGAGTATGGGAATATGTATTCAGTACCCACAAAATTCTCTAAAAAATAATGTAGGATCATTTTACGTACTTCATTAATAAGACTCTTATTTGTAAATGCATTTTTGCTATATTAACAACTTCCTATATTTCAAATGATCCCATAATTTATGGTTTCAGTGTACTTTGTTGTGAAATTGTCATACATTTGAGTTTTTTCCACAAAGTGTAGCTTTTGCTATCAAATTCCATTCTGTTGTTTTTCTAGATTGGTAGAGAAGAGCAGTCATCGGTGACTGACACTGTCCTTTATTTATTGTCCTTGAGTTTGGAATGGGGGCAGTAAAGCTCTGTTTTGGGGTGAGTAACAAGTGAATCTTTAACCCAGTTTGCTGCATGTGACTATATACATGGACTGTGGAAGCTCTCAGTATTTAGATAGTGAATGGACAGGAGAGAATACACAGAAAGGAAGTTGGTGAGCAAACTGTTTTACAATATTTCTCTATACTCTTTGCTACACTTATACTAGACTACTTATATAGTTTGTAATGTGTAATTAAACTGGGAAATCAAGAGCTGACCAGCAGATTTTTGACATATGAGTTAACAACATCTAGACTAGCAAATTATATTTAGATGACCTAAGAGCTCCATGTATATGAACAATTGTTGTAGCATAGAAATAATCTTGTTAAACACAAGTTATTGTCCATTAGTAAACAGGCACAAATGAGTTTGTGAAGCTGCCCTTCGGCCTGTGTGGTGTACCAGACACAACGATGGCGGCAGCAGCTATGGAAGTGATGGGCTTCTTGATGGGCTTCCTGGGTATGATTGGGAACTTGGTGGCCACCATCCTGCCTTACTGGGAAATGTCAGCCCATGTTGGTCCCAACATTGTCACCGCTGTGGTCAACATGAAGGGCCTGTGGATGGAGTGTGTCTACCAGAGCACTGGAGCCTTCCAGTGTGAGATCTACAACACCATTCTTGGCCTGCGGGCTGATGTTCAGGTAGCGCGAGCAATGATGGTCATCTCATTACTTTTCTCTGTGATGGCCTGTGCTGTTGCAAGCATGGGGATGCAGTGCACCGTGTGCATGGACGGGTCTTCTGTTAAAGCGAAGGTGGCTGGAGTTGGAGGGTGTCTGTTTCTGACAGCTGGACTCCTGTCCCTCATCCCTGTATCCTGGAAGACTCATGAGGTGATTCAAACCTTCTACCACTACAACATCCCAGATAGTATGAAATATGAGATTGGGGACTGCCTATATGTTGGACTTACTTCTTCTCTCATGTCTATGCTTGGTGGAGGACTTTTGAGTGTATCTTTTTGCGATGACAAAAATGCAAGTCAAGGGATCAGGCGCCATGCTTACCCATACCCTGACCGGACAGGACCTGTTGGGACCTCACGTTCTGTGCCTTACCGTCCAGCCACCCTGCAGACTGGGATCAACCTCAACCCAACCAAAAAGAATCAAACTTTGGCCAGCCAAGTCAGTACCAGTAGCCACTCCTCAACTGCCCATGTCTCTAAGAAACCAGCACAGCACAACCCTAGAGCCAGCTACGATGTGACAGGGTACGTTTGAAGACTTGTTCCTAGTTTCTTTATGGACCTTTGAAAGGACTGGAATGGTCGTACTGGATAATCATAATGGCCAACAGAGGAATTAAGATACAAGTGGTCAGACAATGGAACTGAAAAGCGAAATGCAGCAACAAACTTCTCTCATTTACAAACCATGACAACCTGTTTTTTCATGCTGACACAGACTCAGAACAAACAAGCCATGAATGAATACTGTTCGGCCATCTTAACTGTGCCTCCTCTGTATAAACACAGTGCAGATGGTTCACAATGACTGATTTAGCTGTTCAGCAAGGCTCTGTAAAGAGAATGAATACAATGTTTGTCAGAATGTTTTATATGCAAACATAAGATTGTTTCTAACATTGTACATTTTGTATGCTTTTATGTTGCCATGTATGAAAATGAATAAAAATATATATAATAATATATAAGGGCGGCATGGTGGCTTAGTGGTTAGCACGTTCGCCTCTCAGCGCTGAGGTCTTGGGTTCGAGTCCACATCTGAGCGGAGTTTCCATGTTCTCCCCGTGTCTGCGTGGGTTTCCTCCGGGGTCTCCGGTTTCCTCCCACAGTCCAAAAACATGGAGGTCAGGTGAATTGGCTACTCTAAAAAAAAAATGTCCATGTGTGCGTGTGTGTTCACCCAGCGATGGACTGGCGCCCTGTCCTGGGCTTAGTTGAATAGTGTAATGCCTTGCCCTGCGCCCAGTGAAGGGTAGGGGACTAACCGCAACCTTGATAAGAATTAAGCAGGTGTGATAATGAATGAATGAATGAATGAATAATATATAATAATATATAATAAGAATAAAAAAAAATAATAAGGATCAAGCAAGTAATTCAGATAATTATGAGTATATGTGTGATTTCTGCAATAGGAGTGAGAGAAAATTGTATTTTAATCCACAGTAGGATATACTATACTCAGTAATAAAATGATCAGTCGTAACAAAGATTTATAGGAAGTGAAAGAATCCAGGTAATAACCCCCATTGAGCCAGCTGGAGGTGACAGTGACCATGGAAAACTCACTAGAAGTACGAAGAACAAACCTTGAGAGGGTCCAAGGCTCAACAAGAGGAACCCATCCTTCTTGGTCCAACATGGATTCAAATAATATATACTGTATATATATATATATATATATAATTTTATTTCTAGTATTTTGCCAATTTTTCCCTTTCCCAATGTAGTAGCAGTAGCCGGTTAACCCATCCCATTCTCTAGGATCTCTCTCCATCACTTTGCAATGTCCCTGAATCTAGGAGGGTGAAGACAAGCACAAGCCTCATCCGATGCATGTGATGCGACCACTGCCTCTTTTCTATCTACTGCTAAAACACCTTCACTGGGGAGCCAACACACTTGGAGGAAAGTGCAGGACCCCCAGCTCCGATGGACCAATCAGTAGACACCTGAGCCAGCAGACATTGTAATGTGAAAGTGAAGGTGGAGAGAGTGCGTCATCTACCTGCCCATAGAGAGCACGGCCAATTTTTTTTCTCTTGGGCCCAGACTGTCGATGTAGTACTGGCTAAGGTATACAATTTGAGTACAGAAGCACTGTTTTTATTGCAGAACCTTTGCTAAAATTTCCCCTTCAGTCACATCCATTCTTTTATGTCCAATAAAACAAGCATAACCATTTTGGTTAGAATGGTGGCATGTTTACTTAACTAAGATTGGGAAACGACAGTCTTCAAAAGCCCAGGGCTGTATTATCAAACTCAAATGGACCTTCACCAACAACACTCCTAACTCTGATTTTTATATTTGGAACCATCAGATAAATGATTTACAGTGCTAGTGCTCTGGAATGAAATGGATTGATTTTTGGATGAGTGACTGTGAGAAAAAACGTTTGCTGTAAACAGCCCAGTTACAGTCCGCTGATCATAACTGTTCTTTAACAGTGAGTCCAACCTTAATGGGACATGACTAGCCTTATCTTCAGCTAGCAAGCAATCTGAGAACATTCTTTACCTTCTCTGTTTGTAGAGCTTATTTCCATTGTTGTGGTGTAAACCTCCAAATAGAAGAACCCCCTCATGGCACACTACCCAGCAAGCATCATTGTGAGATCATTGTTGACTTTCCTGCAGCATTGCTACAACTTTGTCAAAATAATATTGCTGTTTGGTATAAAGTTTACATACTGACAACACTAACAGTCAAGTTAGGTTTCATGTCTTTGCCAGTCTGCAGAGATAAATCAACATAACATTTTAAAGGACACAATAAAACATGATCAAAACAATAGATTTAAAAGAGAAATCATTTCAAATAAACTAGTATAGAAGTGCCGTTACAGACTAAAGGGTGAAAAGTGTTTTAAACTGAGCTGAAAGCTGCTCAAATAGAAATGCTTGTCACTGGATTTAAAAGTGTCCACAGTCGGAGCTCTTTCTATTATTTGTCAACTGGTTCAATTTAAAAGCAGCGTAATAACTAAAGGTTGCTTCTCCATGTTTAAGCAGGACTAACTGACTGGTTTCTAGTGATCTGAGAGTTCATATCTCTGCAGCCTATCAGAGAAGTGTGCTGGTCCTACACCATTAAGTGATTTATAGACCATTAAAAGAACCTTAAAATCTGTTCTATAACATACTGCTAGCCAGAGTAAGAATGAGGACTACAGCATTTTGAAACTGTTTAATTGCCTTCTTTGGAAGTCCAGTTAGGAGGCCATTACAATAATCAGTCCTGCTAGAAATAAAAGCCTCCAGGTCTGGTTTATTCAGAAAGTTTCTGATCTAGTTGATGCTGTTCAGTAACCATTTCATATGAAACAGATCTGAGTCCTCTGCTGATGATGGTTCACTGTATTGTATTAAGTCTAAAGTCAGCACAGCCGTCTACCAGGACATTTCAGAGCACTTCATGCTTCCATCTGCTGACAAGCTTTATGGAGATGCAGATTTCATTTTCCTGCAGGACTTGGCACCTGACAACACTGTCAAACATACCAATACCTTAATTAATAACCATAATATTATGTGCTTGATTGGCCAGCATAGAGAATCTATGAGCTATTGTCAAGAGGAAGATGAGGGACACTAGACCCAACAATGCAGATGAGCTGAAGGCTGCTATCAAAGCAACCTGGGCTTCCATACCACCTCAACAGTGCCACAGGCTTATCACCTCCATGCCATGTCACTTTTTGAATTGCTGAAATAAATTAACTTTTCAATGATATGATTTATTGAGATGTACCTGTATATAAGGATCAAAGTCCCTAATAATACAGCAGTTGGCCACAGTAGTCACAAAATACTCTCAGTGGCATCCTAGTAAGCACACGTCAGAAAGATGCACTTCATCTGATACACCTATTTGAATGTTAGCTCATCTATAATATGTCTATTATGTTGTTGGTGGACTGTGTGTAAATGTGGCTAGAAAACAAAAATGCAGGATACCCCAAGCCAGGATTTCCAAGTTAGTCAGATAGCTTAAGCCCCATATTGAGGACTGTCCAGCAGAAATGTCCTGCTGCTCTTTTCCCATTGGACATTTGATTTTGGGCTTAAGTTACCTGGCTAAACGGAGTAACCCTGTTTTGTGGAATACTGCCCTGCTGAGAGATATTCATTATTGTGATTATAACAATACTGAGACTGCAGGGGGGAAAAAGCGTCCCCAACCTATAACATTTTTGTTGACTGTGTGGTGTGAGCAGTACTGGTGCAAGATATCTGTGTGTCCTAAGCAGGGAGCCACTTGATCAATTGTAGTTCCAGGTGTTTCTCTAGGCATTCTGGTTAATTAAAACATTTAGTAATTCAATAAAAAGCCTTATTCACTGAAAGCACATTCAGGATAGTGTGCAATAAGCTCAAAATTCTTGTGCCAGGTGAAGAAAGGTCAGTTTCAGCAACCTGTATTCATTTTCTTATCATTTCAACCATCTTACATGCAGTTCATGAGCTTTAAGGTCTTTCCTCAAAGTTATTTCCTGAAAAGAGGCCAAAAAGGAACGATGTACCATGAGGGCCCTCTGCTGGTAAAATAGAGAATACCCACCTAAAGCTGAATGGAGACCATAATAAGGTTCTACTGAGGTCAACAGGGTTTTACAGAAGAACATTTAGAGTTTTATTTCCTCAATTCATATTTACAGTACTGACAACGTCAGTATTATGACTGAAACTCTTTAGAGGAGTCTCCACAACTGTCCTCACTTTCTGCTTTTTTCCTCTCCCGGCCAAACTCAACGACAAGAGGCTTTTCCAGCAGCCTGTATCCATTCAGCATATCCAAAGCTGCCTGTGCACGCTCTGTATCTGTAAAGACATAAGAGCATTATCAATTAAATAAGTCATACGTGATAGCAAAATGCTTTACAACTTTGTTATCTGAGCAGGATTGACGTTTGCATGGACATTCTGAGTTCACAGGGATAATACAAGTACCCACACAGGCTGAACAAGCTCGTATCTGTTCTAAAGGAGACTAGATTAGCAGAATGAACGGGCTGGTTGAACAAATACAGTAGAGTTTTGAGAACACGTAATGGAATGATGTCTTCTCAGACAGGAATGTCAGGTAACACATGATACCAGAGAACGTGATGAAGGCTTGGCCTTTCAGTCTGCCTGTCAGTAGGCGGTACAGAATCGGGTTTGTGTCGTCCTTCTGAAACCTGGAGAAGAGAGACACCAGCTGTGCTAGAGAGGCCCGAGGACTGATGTTCTTCACACAAAGCACCTAGACACAAAACATCTATGTTAGTATTGAAGATTACAATAGACTCTTAAGATGTTAAGGGGTTCTTCAAGGGTTCTATATAGAGGAGCACTCAAAGAACCTTTATCGTTCAGGATTTGGTTAGTTTTAGGCCCAGTGTGTACTGGTTCACTTTGCTGTGTACTCAATACAACAGCAACAACAACAATAGTGATTTTTAACAAGCCTCATCACTACTGCATGGACAAATACCATTTTGATGCACTAACTTAAGTTGACTTGTTGAATTAACTTATAAACACAGTTATTTGTGAATATAAAATGGTCACCAGTCATTTAGTGAAGTGAGCTCTACAATTCAATTTTAAATTATTTACACTTTAAAGAATTTTCAATTAAATTTAGAAATACATTTGGACAAAACATTGCTCTTTATAGCACCATAAATATTCTATACAAAAACCTTTAAAAAGGGTTCTGTATAACACCCAAAAGGATTCCACTATTGTTACGAGCCAAAGAACACTTTTTGGGTACTATATATAACCCTCTTTGCTAATACTGTACATTGTGTGATTATACTACTGTAATAACACAATACATGTACATTCATTTGAATATAAATAAAAGAAAAAAAAATTTAAGCCTCCTCTCAGTGCCGCTGTAATGAAAACCTACATTGGACGGCTCTCCTCGCTGGTAGTTTTTAAAGCGTGGAATTTTCCTGATGTCGTCCTCCGTCTCCCGATTGGTCCTGATCTCTTCATCGGAAATCTCCTCTATCCTACCACTGACCGTTACTGGACTGCTCTCAACCTGCTCAGAATAAGCAGTCAAATGTCCGATCAGCTGGCTCACTGTGATTTTGGGCTTCTGAGTGACCAATTCCCTGTTTTTGTCCTGACACTGAGATTGTGTTTGGTCATTAGTACTGATGGGCTGTACGAGCTCATGGAAGTCTTCCAGAGAACAGGGCTGATCAGGTTCTGGATGTGGTGACTGATTATTTGTTTTCATCAAATCGAGTTTATTTGAAGGAGCTGACTGAAGTGAGAGAGAGTCAGATGATGTGCTGTTATCAGGATCTTTCTGTTGGTCTTTGAGAAAGTCTCTATATAATGTATCCATTGGGTTAGAGGAGTCTGCCCCCTGCTGGCCATTATGTGAATTTTCTTCTGTAAATGAGAGAGAAAAAACATGAGGTGAGAATATTCATAGCAGCATCATATACCTCCTTAGAAATTAAGTGATGTGGTAGATGGCTGGAATTAAAATGTGTGTAGACCTATTTAGGTTGCTAGTGACTTTTCCTTAACCTTGATGGTAGAGGGCAGTAAGGAAGGTGGAGCGGTCGTTGCCATGAAAGAGAGCTTTCTCAATCTCCATTTCTCTGCGGGAGAGCGCTCGGCTGGCTGAGAAACGCTGAGGCCGTGACAGCAACTCCGCCCGCTCTGCCATCTTGTCCCGAATGACCTGCAACCGCTTATCCCTCATCTCTGGAGCTACATACACTCCCCGGTTCTGACAGAAAGCACAGTACATAACTGGGTGATATGTAAAAATGATTGACATGTTTTTTGGCAAATTTGGCATTACATCACCACTTATATGGCTCAGAATTATCTTCAGAGAGTGTATCATAATAATATGAGAAAGCAGACAACTGACACATTTGGACCATCACAGCCTACTGGTATAGTAACCAATTGTTACTAGAGCTGTAATTACTGATTATATAAGTAAACACGTAACATAGCACTCACAATAATGAACTCAGTATTCAGTGTCTTTAAGAAAAAAACCACTAACAATGAAAAATAACCAACCACCAACTTTCAAAGGCTCTAAATATATTTTGAAATTTTTAGAAAAGCCACTGAAAGACACAATGTGACTAAAAAATGGTAGGATCACTGAAAATTATTTTAAGTATTTTAACCCTATTATCCTCCCTAATGTAGTAATAGCCAATTAATCCACCTTGGAGTCTCCCAATCAGATGCAATGTCCCTGAGTCTAGGAGGGTGAAGACTAGCACATGCCTGGTCAGATGCATGTGATGTTAGCCAAAACACTCGGTGGAAAGCGCAGGATCCCCTGCTCTGATGGATAGAGAGCGCCATCTACTCACCCGGAGAGAGCCCAGCCAATTTTGCGCCTTAGTCTGCTGAGCTCCTGTTTATAATTTAATAAACATATTTATATTTTATATTTAATCACATATTTAAAATAATATTAAATAATAGTGCAGCTTCAAAAATGTGAAAAAAAATCATAAAAAGTTCATTTTTGTCTATCATTTAATTGAAAAAAGGTAGACAGACATTGATCCATCCATCATCATATCCGCTTAATCCTGGTCAGTGTCGGTTACTAGCTAAACCCGTCATCGGTGGCAGGATATTACCGACTATCCTGGTAAACTGACATATGTTTTATATTCACTATTTACAGTATTTTTGTTTAAATGTTAATACTGGTTAAATAGTAATTTACTCCAAATTAAATGAACTAATAATTTGAGATTCTGGATTTCTGATTTCAGGGAATCACAAACGAGGCTTTTTCAAGGTATTGTTACATTTATCAAGGCACTATATAATTTGGCAAAAGGTTTAAGATTACATTAGTGTCACTGTATCAAAGTCTCATCTGGCAAGTATGGATGCTAGGTTACATCAGTCATCATCAATACTGAGTTATATTACTACATCAATCAGCCCTAGTATGACTCTAATACCTTCCACTCGCTCTCTGGCAGATCTCTGCTCCTCCACTGCTCAATCTCAGTGTCGGTAAGGCCCAGTTCTCTGAGACTGGCCAGTTCCTTCTCTCCATCCTGCAGTGCCTGGAACTGAGCCAGGCTGCGCACCCCCGCTGCCTGCTCACCGAAAGGCTTGTACAGGGCAGCTGGGGCAAAGCATTTCTTCTTAGCTACACAACTGCAGGAACAAAAAAAAAAGATTGCTTATAGATCGACATCCACAGTCATTAGTCATAATTACATGTAGATGTTGGGCAAGTTCATAGTCATTATGTGTTGTGTATCATTTGTTTTAGCTCAATTTCAAATGTATATCCAAAGAGCAAAGTCATAAACAAGCAAAACAGCTCCAGCTGCTCTTGTCTGCTCCAAAAGTAAGTAAACACTTCTAATTCTAGACCTTCTGAATGTAATAAAATCCAGCTAGCTGCAAATGTCAGTAAACAACTGATTGTACAGCCAGTGAACATGCGTCTTAAAACAGCCTTAGTGAGTGGTAGGAATGCAAGAGTTACCGGTCAATGCTGGCATCCGTGTCGAGTTGTTGAAGCAACAGACTGTGGAGCTGCCTCTGGCCCTCCGTCTCCTGCTCCTCGGGAATGGGACCATCATCACACACTTGATGAGTGACCCTGCACAAGAGCCAAGGCTATTAGAATGATTATTTATGCATACGGTCCATACTAGCAGTGGAAATGTCTGACCTCAAGTGATTTAACTCTATTACGACCCTTGTGTTTGGTGCACCGTGGCAGCTCAAATTTCACCACAAATTGATTTATTTACTCACATAACTATATTTAAAAAGACCAAATAAATCAATGAAGGGCAATATTTTAGACAATATTTTTATTTTGGGTAAAAATAATTATAATGAGTTATAACATTCAAAGCAATGTCCACCTGCATAGCATAAACATTTCTTTTGTTTTTAATTTTTCCCCAACAAAATGTCAATCAATGCCCCCATCTTCTAGGACTCTCCCATCACTTGCAATGTCCCTGACTCTGGGAGGGTGAAGACTAGCACAGCCTCCACTGATGCATAAGTCACCCAACAACACAGTTTTCCAACTACAGTGGTACCTTGGGATACGAGCAGCCCAACAAACAAATTTTTTAAGATACGAGTTGCGACTTTGTCCGTATTTTTGTTCGAGATCCGAGCGAAATTCCAAGATACGAGTGGCTGCTGTGTGTTACCCACGTGTTACCCACAGAATCAAGTCCAATCTCGTGCGATATACTCCTTGAAAAAATTTGATAGTAAAATGTTTTAAACTCTTAAATCTAGATCATTTTAATAACACAGCAATTATGTAAAAAATTTGAAAGTAAAATGTTTTAAACTAATAAATCTAGATCATATTAATAACATACATACATTAATTATATTGCATACTGTGAATATTTTTTGAGAATTCCTCCAAAATTATTTTACACTAATATTTATTGAAATTGAAAAATTTTGTTATGCATTGGTAAAGTATATACCATACTGTATGTGTGTTTCTTAATTCAAAACATGTCTTTTTGTCCATAATTTAGGATGGTTTGGGGACGTTTCACAAGGCTGGAACGGATTAAATCTATTTCAGTTATTTTAAATGGGAGAAATTTGTTTGATATACGAGTTGACTGACTTACAAGCTCTGTTACAGAACAAATTAAACTCGTATCTCAAGGTACCACTGTACTGCCGATATATCATCATATGCCAATACTAGATGCCCAGCTCTGATGGTTTGGCTGGCAGATGTCTGTGCCAGCTGACATTGCATGGTAGTAGTGATGGGAGAGAGTGCCATCTACCCACCTGGAGACAAGGCATGGCCAATTTTGCTCTCTTGGTCCCCCCTGCTTTTGATGGCAAGCAGCACAACACTCTGACCATAGTGTCAGCGCGTTAGTCCACTAGCCACGCCACCATTTTTTAAACATATTGACAAATCTATGTAGAGTACTAATGCTCCATCACATAAACAACTAAAATCTTCAAACTGTAAAGAACATCCAAATATTCTATACCACAGCTTATTCCTAGTACCAGAAATTAGAGATGCCAAATGCCATGAAAAGTGCTGCCACCTAAGTTCTAAGATTATAAACTCTTTTGCAGAAACATTACATAGCTTAATGTACATTTTTCAGTCATTACCTAATGACAGGGCATAATCACAGTATGTTAAAAAGGAGTGAACCAGGACACACCTGCCACACCTGTCTTTATGACGCTCACACACCCACTGACTAACTGACAGCCTGAATGCTGTATAGGTCATGAAGATCTGCTCTGACTTGCTGATTTTTGTACGCCACATTCATACATATCAACCACCCAAAGAGTATTGAAGTCCTGACTATAGTTTAACAGATGATTATGTAATGTCACTTGCTCAAGGTAGACCTGCAAATGTAGGAAGGAAGGTCCATAGTTGTGGTGCAATGCAGAACTCCTAACACATCCTAAATCCTTACATCTCAAACACGAGGAAAAGACTGACAGGTAGTATTTGCTGTACATTAGTAGATCTGCACTGACAGAGAAAACAGTCAATACAAGACAGCACATCTCAGTACAACAGCTCAGACTTAAACTGCTTGGACAGACCACACTCTCGCAGACATTTTGTTACCATTCACACGGGAATAGCAAAGTTTTTCCCAATTACTGGAATTTTTCCCCATTCTGTGCAACTCTGTACTCCAGGGTGTCCAAACTTTTCTTGTTGGGAGCCAGAAGGAGAAAATTATGTGTAGTCATGGGCCACAGACTCGTAGTCTTATATAGTACTTGAAGAGTTTTTTGATGGTCACGGTACATTTTTAAACACTCCACCAGCTCTGAAAATTTGCCGACAACTGCACTTTTTAAAATCCAATTTTGCACAAAAACCGTGAACCTGGCAACCCTGAAGTTCCCATGTTATGAGTTGAGCTAGCTTGTACCATTTTCTTGCACTTGGTTAGCACAAAAAACCCCAAAACTGAGCGGATAAGCTAGCTTATTTCACTTTCTGTTCTCATTCAACAGCAACGCCTGACCTGAAAGAGTGATGTTTCATTTCATAAAGTCATAACGTTATGTTCCTTCATTACAGCATCACCCACATCACCATGACACCATGAAGTGAATATGTTGATAATTTGGCCTTGGACTGTAGTCAAATACATCTATTCGTTGCACCCCTAATGTACAGTATGCCAGAGGTTCTCAGTTGGATTCAGGCCTGGGGAACATGAGGGCCAGTCAAAGCATTCATCATCAAAGAACTGTCTACACACTGGCCACATGACACTGCACATTGTTCTACATCAGGGGGAACCCAGGGCCCACTGCACCAGCATATGGTTTGACAATAGCTCTCAAGATTTAATCCCAGTACCTAACAGCAGTCAAAGGTACTGTTGGTTATCACATGGAGGTTTGTGCAAGGATATACCTCCCCAGGCCATCACTGACTCTCTGCCAAACCTGTCATGATGGATGATGTTTAAGGCAGCATAACGTTCACCATGGTGTCTCCAGGCTCTTTCACATGTGTCACAGGCTCAGTGTGAACCTGCTCTCATTTGTGAAGAGAACGAGGTCCCAATGGTGGACCTGCCAATTCTGGTGTTCTCTGACAAATGCCAATCAAGTTGCACTGTGCTGAGCTGTGTGTGTGCTGGGAGCAGCCAATAAAAACTGAAAGATTTACATACGCAAGCTTATGTGAATATTATTTACGCTATGAGCGTTGCTACACAGCTTGCCAGTTAAAAACATCAAAGTCATCTGTTAGCCGCTGCTAGGGAGGCAATATAATGAATCACTTCGACAATGTAATCAAAGTTGACAGTTAGATAACACACACAGTCATCTTACCTCAGTAAAAGCTTTATTTCCTTTATTTATGACTGGAATGGATTGCATTTAAGTTCCTTTGGATACAATAACCAAAGTACAGGAAACCGAATACCACCGCTAAGTAGTGTGCATACTCCTGACAGGGGATGCATCTCACGATAGGGGTGCTGAATTCTGCGCAACACTGGATTATACTTTTGGAATTTCATTGATGAAGTGCATTTGTGGTTGAATTCATTGCGCAAGTAGGTTTGTGTGTAGTTTCAGTGATGAGTGGGATACTGCCCAAATAATTTATTGAGCCCCACCTGGCTTTCTATTCTAGAAATGCCACTGGTTATGATTAAGTGTTCCCTTACTTTTTTGTGCAATATACTTTGAGATTTGTCAACTGAACAAGATGCTACACTACCACTCAACTGTTTGGAGTTATCCATTAACTAGAACATTTTCCATGATAACACACACGTTTATAGCCTAGTACAGTCATAGATTTAGTATAACTGTTTACTCTCCACTTTACAACACATTTCATGCAATTCATCTTGGGATGTAGGACTATGGAAAGACATTTCACCAATGTTGAACATTTTCATTATCAAAGATGTACTGTAGTTGTAAACTGCACATTTCTATTTTAATAGTGTTTATTGAGAATGTTCATGGAAAAATATCTCTATATTGTAGTGTAGTGTTTATTGATGTAGTTTATGGATATAATATTTTCTAGTCTATTGTATCCATGATATTCCTACATCCCCTAAAGCATGGTGCAAAATATGTGCTAAACTTATGTAAACAGCTGTAATAAAGTCTAAAAACTCAGCATCAACAACTTGTGAAAGACACCAGAAGTGAGCCAAAAAGCAGAGATAACGTCCCACCTCACTCATGTACCATAGAAAATTGAGTATCTGGAGCAGCAGCATTTGTGGATTTTATACATCTCAAAATGGCTAGATTGTTTTCTGAAATGTGTGTGTAGTCATGGAAAATACTGAACGACCCCAAACTTTAAAAAACTGCAAGTGAGAAAAACCTGTTAGTGAGTTAACATCTCATGAAATTTCCCATGAAGCACACACTACCACTTTTGGTTCCCCAAAGACCTTTTAGGTGGATCATTTCTGTAAATGTGATGTGTGTGAGAAATACCTTTAAAAGGGGAATTCCACTGACTTTTCAATATTTCTGCATGTGTTAAATGATGATATTTCATTTGTTCATGTTTGTTGTGAAATGGTACACAACAAAATGCCAATATGTAATATTTATAAAAACAATCATCTGAAAAAAATGTTGTGATTATGCCTTGTATCTCTGAAATAAATACACTTTATACCAAATATTATCTGCTAACTATCCTAAAGACAATATCTTACATCTGGTTCAGTCACTTGTCATCACTTCTGTGAATAATTACATCTCAGTATTATGTTTATTTTCAAACAAAGTTTGTCTTCGATTTCTTCCTTAAAGTAGTATACAAATTACTTTCCCTAGACTAGTAGGTCTAATCTGAGAAAAATTTTGAGACTTAAAGCCTTAAAAGGCCTAAACTACTCTGGCAAGACTTCATCTAGTGTTGATCTGCACATACTCTGTTTTCATATCATCATGAAAAGGTCTGCATTCATAATTTATTTAAAACGGTAAACATTTATATTTCATACTCTTTACACATATTACATTTTAAGAATTGTTTTGTTTTAATGTTGATCAGTTTGGCTTATAGCTCATAAAAATTAGCACTTCAGAATCTCAAATTATTAGGATATTTAATTTAAAGTAAATAACTATTCAAACAGTATCTGCATAAAAAATGCTTGACATATGTCCATATGTGTAATACATATATACATATGACAGCTTACCTTTGAGAATAAAATTATTATTATTTATTTATTTTTACTATATTCTAATTTTTGGAGATGCACAAGTATTTCCAGGAAGCAAAAAAATAGCACATTTACTGCATTTTAGTAATTCAGATGTCTATCTGTGGAAATATATGCTGTTATACATTCCACTTTTTAAACATGTATTTAATTACAAAGATAAATGAACACAAAGTCGTGTGTTTGGCATTAATTGATAAAACCCATTAAAAAAATGATTAGAATTTGCCGATGCTTCAGCCATGATATACTTTGATCAGCAGTTCAGTAACCCAGTTTACATGGGGACACTGTTTTATAACAATGGACTGTTCCAAAACCTTGTTAGGATTCTCTTATTATTCAAGAGTCAATGTGTGAATGGACAATAGCATAGGTTGTTCATTTTAGGAACTTTAAAAACAAGATGCCATTTGGCAAGCTTGTTTACTACATGACATGTGTGACTTATAAGTTAACAATTCACATATATTTTAGAACTAGTCAGTATTTGATATACTTTTGTTAATTTCAGACATTGTGCATTTACATTAAATCTAAAAATATGTTTTACTGATTTTTATAAAAGTAAAAGTTTAAAAGCGAAGTGAAAGATTTTAGAATTGGCAGCTATTTATAATTAATTATAAGCTATAGGCATGGATTTAAACATAATAGCACCGCAGTCTCTTGGACCTGTATTGTGCCACCTGGTGGCTAGTAAATGTAAGTGTAACAAAACAGATGGTAAACAAAAATGACTGATGAAATAAGATAAGATTTTAGTATATAAAAAGGACAAAACTGATCATCTTGTTGTTCAAATGTAGATGTCATCAATTTAGTGTCCACAACAATGTACAGTATACATCCAAGAGATATTTCAATGATGTAATGATGATTTTTAAACATAGCCAGATTAGCGCATGTTAAACATACTACATAATCTTTATTTTACATAATTAAAAATGTGTATTATACTAATGTGATAACGTATATTTTGTATCAATTAAACTCAAGTGCATGATGTGACACAACACCTAAAACGTTGTATTAATAATCAGTAATCGAACTCTGAAAGGAGAATGAACCAAAAGGGCAAAGTTCTGACTGATGATAATTCGTCCATGAAAGGGTTAAAAATATCCAGAAGGCAGTCAAAAGCGAGGTGACACATTTATCATTAACTTCATGTGGATAAATTAATTGTGATTCAGTCGTTTATGTCAAACCCTGCTGAGACATTTAGCTTCAAGAACCCTCTCAGAAAGGAGACAGGAACACGATGTGCTTCTGGATTTATGCAGAGCTGTGTTCTACGTACTACACAGAACGAAGTGCTATAAGGACGAGTATCAGTGTTTGTAAACAGATGTACCACTATTTCAACTGTAATATCTATCAGCTGATCTGTGTTTATTACAAGTCTTATAGTGACATTCTGTACATTATACGACGCTGCACAATAAGTAAAATAATCTATTAGCGTACAGCTTTTAGATGATCTAAAACAATGAAACAACACTTTTAATCGTCTGGTCCTTACCGCTTCATGTTTGCCCAAACACATCCACTTCCCGTTCTCAGCGGAAGCGTCCTTGTCGAAAAGGAGTCTGGGATATGTAGTTGACTACAGTTTATATGTATTGGTTAGTGAGCACAGACTTTGCGATCTGAAAAGTAACTACCAAATACCATTTATTAACTTTTGGTTTATTCTCTTCTCTCTCTCTCTCTCTCTCTCTCTTATTTGGTTTTCAATTATTTACCATAAACCATC